>RDPX01000067.1:2845435-2862687 GCA_003991215.1 Morbakka virulenta | reverse complement strand
ATTTGTTCACTGCACGATCTCCCAGGTCTGAAGCCAGCTTGTTCATCTCTGAGCTTTCTATCAATAGCTGGTCTGAGCCTATTCATAAGTACAGTGCAGAAGACTTTGCATGGTATTGACAAAAGTGTGATCCCTCTCCAGTTGTTACAGTTGCTGAGATCTTCCTTCTTTGGCAACTTCACAATTTCGCCATTTCTCCACTCATCTGGGATATACCCTTCTGTTAATATGTTGTTGAATAAGTCAGAGAGATATTGCGTTGGTGTCTCTCCACACCGTTTTAGAAGATCGCCCGCAATGTTATCAAGGCCGGCGGCCGTGTTGTTCTTGAGATGTTTAATAGCAATCCTCACCTCTTCTAATGTTATTTCTGAGGTGGCAATATCTAGATCTTCTTGTACTGCAGAATTGTCAACCACAACAGGATGTTGTGGCTCAGGCTGATTTAAGACTTCTTCGAAATGCTCCTTCCACCTGGCTTCTTGCTGTTCAGTAGTTGTAAGGATCTCGTCTTGCTTGGATTTTACCGGAGCGCTTGCATTCGTCCTGGTTGATGTCAAATTCTTTACAATCCTGTATAACGTTCGAGAATCTCCTCGTGCTGCAGCACTTTCCGCTTCCTTCGTTTCTTCCTCGAATCAGGCTCGTTTATCATTACGACAATGCGTCTTCACCATCTTATCCAGGCTCTGGTACTCTCTGGAGAATCTTTCCATTGACTCATGTGTTTTTGCTGAGTCTCTGCAGACTTTCATTTTCCTTCTACTGTCGATGACATTCCAAGTCTCTCCAGATATCCATTGTTCTTTCTTTTTCCCTCTTCTCAAACCAAGTGTATCTTGAGCTGCCTTTGTGATGCTTGTCTTGAATATTCTCCACTGTTCAATTATTTCCTGGGGAACATTTTCTAGGAGACTGAATTTCTTTTCCAAATTGATGTTATATTCAGTACAAACTGTCGAGTTTTTGAGTCTTGACACGTCATATCTAGGTCTTTTCACTTGTCTCAAAAAGCTTCTTTAGTTTGATTTTCACTTTAGCAATTACTAACCAGTGGTCGCTTCCAACATCTGCTCCTCTGTAAGATCTTACATCCCTGACTGACGATCGCCATCGACTGCTTACACAGACATGGTCAATCTCATTTATCGTTAAACCATCTGGAGATCTCCAAGTCTTTTTGTGAATTTCTTTGAGTTTAAAAAACGTATTGGCAACTGACATGTTATTCATCCCACAGAAGTTGATAAGCCGTTCTCCGTTGTCACTATGTTCGCGAGCTGAACCAAAGCAACCTATTGTTTGTTTCCAACCTTCTCGATGTTTGCTTATCTGTCCATTGAAGTCACCAATTAAGAATTTCACATCGAAGTTTGGAGCATTATCGATAGTTTGCTGGAGTTGTTCGTAAAAATCGTCTTTCTCATTGTCATCTGCGACGCCTGTTGGAGCATATACTTGAATAATCGTGGCTTTACCAAATGCTGTTTGGAATCGTGCCAGTATAATTCTCTCTGATATGGGATTCCAGGGTAATAAGCATTTTTGGGCTTGTTTGTTTAAAATAAGGCCAACACCTTTCTCATGACTGTCTGGCTGCCCTGAATAATAGACAGAGCAGTCCTCGCTCAGCATCACTCCACTGCCACTCCATCTCATTTCACTGATGCCCATGACATCGATTTTGTATCTGGTCATCTCTTGGATTGCTTGTGCTAGCTTTCCAGTTTGAAAGAGTGTGTGGACATTGAAGGTCACGATGCGTGTTATGCTCTTTGAACCTAGTATTCCCCCTCTCAGGATGTGAACTTCCTCTCGGCTTTGGTCCATATCCGTCATACTGTCTCCAATTGCTTGATGACGAGCGTTTACAGGGTTCACAACGTGATTTATGTTATTGTTGCTGGTGGTTTCTGTAGCGTCAGTTTAGTTTTACGTGGTCGGGTTGCTAGCCCGACGCCCAACACCTCCTCTTTTTTCCGGGCTTGGGACCGGCAGTTTGTCAGACAAACTGGCAGAGTTTTCCTACTGTATACTCTTATTATAAATGGGGTCATTTAAGGGGTGACCTTTGAGGTTGCCTTTCCTGTTTGTTTCGTGCTATCCATTCGATCATTTAAGGGGAGAAATTTGAGGTTGCCCTTCCCTGTTAAATTGCTACTATTAATTCGACCATTTCAGGGAGACGTTTTAGCTTGCCCTTAGTATAGTGTTTACATCAAGTCCGGCCATCAAAATAAGTTATTTTGGAGTACTCGAATTATTGGACCAAGGGAGAAGAGAAAGAGTATATATGTATGTATGTAATTCTGTCTGTCTGTATGTATGTATCTATGTATCTATGTATCAATGTCTCTATATATCTTTTTATCTATGTATCTATGTATCTATGTATCTATGTATCTATGTATCTATGTATCTATGTATCGTTGTATCTATGTATCTATGTATCTATCCTTGCAGGTTTTTATCTAGCCACTTTTCTACTTTTGTTGCTACCAGGAAATCGTGATATGCTGCTGAGAACGTCGTTGATATCTGAGTCGATTCAATTATTGATTACCAAACATTCTACCCTATGTATGGCAATTTTTTAATAACCACTATACAAATGCATTTATTCAAAACAGTACTTGAGTGAAGAAATTCAATTTTGATCAAATTACGAATTTCTTTTGACAGACCTTTTACCTTAGGTCTTTGACAGTAATTATGAAATTTCAAAAATTAAAGGTTAACCTTTCTGTTATGACAATAACGTTTAGAGCAATGAGCCTTTTTGGAAGGTGTACAATATAATTGAACTTTCTAGAATCTTCTTTGTAAATAGAATTTTAGTTTTAGCACGATTAACCAGATTTTGTTGAAATGACTTTTAGTCTTGCAAATACTTTATAATTTTCCGTAACCAAAATAGTTATCTGAGGATTAGTTTTAGTCTTTGCTCTGAATTTTCAATTAGATTTTTGGAGTAAAAAATATTCACAATATTATTTTATTGCTTATGCAGATTTTAAGATACCTGCATTTTGAGAATGGAATCAAAATACACACAAACACCCACGCCAATTTATTTGTGATCACACTGGAAAGTAGCAATGTGGAATCAAAATGTCATCAGTGAATAATCTGTTTCCTGTTGGTTTCCAGTTTCTGTAAGCAGTACAATGCCCTGCCTTTTAATTCCCAAAAGGGAATCTCGAAATCACTGATTATCAGAGGAACTGAATAATTAGAAAAGAACTCAGAGAGAGCAAGCCTCCGCCAAGCAGCTTATTTTCACCGAAATAAAGATTTTTATCAGTTTTATTTCTGGCAAAAAAATAAGAAGTGCATTGTTATAGTCTGGTATGTGCAGTTTTAAATTTATGCTGTTGGTGCGAGTCGAAGTGAATAGGGACCTTCAATTTTCTCGTTTTTGACTAAGTTCCCTTGCATAAATTGAATATATTTAATGAACAAAATCTTTAATCTGGCAAAAATTCTAACAAAATCTAAACAGTGATCCCAATCAACACCAAATTTTAATCAGTTCTTCCTTGTGAAAATTTTAGGTACATGTTGTCTATCCCTCCCCCCCCCCACCAAAGATTAAATAGACTTTTGTCCTATAAAACTTTTTTGCACCAATCAATTAAATATCAAACGAAAGAGCATTTATTCCTCTCTAAACCATGTAAATATCTTGTTCAAAAATTAACTGAGGTAAATAGTACATCAAACGAAAGAACATTTATGTAAATGATATACTTCTAAAACTTATATATATATATATATATATATATATATATATATTTGTTCCCCATAGATTACTGATTTAAATAGTAGAAGTTAGCTTGCTGTATCTTGTTAACTTATTTAGATATGACTTTTTATGTTTGAACCTCAGGGTTGATTTTGAGAAAAATTTTCACACTTGCTGATCCTGGCATAGTCATCCTTTTGATAGGATAAGTTGACCAACTTAATATTCAATTTGAGCAAAATATTTACACCGATTATAGCGGAATAAATGCTCTTTCGTTTAATATATAATTTCTTAGGGAAAGCAAAAATTATATAGGACAAAAGTCTACTTAATCTTTATGGGGGTTGGGAGTGGAATAGACACCAAGTACCAAATTTTATCCAACTTTATTTATAAATTTGGGGTTATTGTACATTAAATTGTTCAAAAAGGACAACAGAAAATAGCAGGTGGAAACATAACCTTCTCGGTGGAGGTGATGAGTTTCACTTTAGAGGAAACAATAAAAGGAACGTATTAAATGCTATCAAGTATAGTAATACTTTATTTAATTCAATTCTGTCTAGTCATATCGAAAGATTTGGTTCAGAGAACATTTTGTATTAGGGTACAGTTTATTAGTTCCCGTTTTGTACTATACATACGGAAGACAATTTAATTATTTACTTATTTATTTAATTAATTATAATAAATCTGATACAGCATAAAATCGCTTCAAGAAAGAAAAATGCTGATGCCAACAATGGCCAAAATATTTGAACTCTTTTAAAAAATTGAGAAGAATGAGCCTTTCTAAAAACACCATCTGTGTTTTCATGCACTACTAAAAAATTGTATGCATTGCTAAACTGAAATTGGTTAGAATGAAGTCTTTTATTTCAATCCGACTTTAAGCAATTTGTTTGTAGGGAGTACTAAAAGCTTGGTGAGATGAGAGGGTTTTCGAAGAGAACATTAGTAAATATGAGTTGGAAAACGTCGCATTAAAATAAATTAGACCTTCTAGATATTCGGTAGTAGAGGTTGCATATGCTGAGCAAAATCCTAATAACCAACATTTAAGGTAGCCTATATTTTAGAAATTTAGTTGTTCTCCGTGCAAGAAACCGGTAGACCTGAAAACATGTTGTGAACTTATCTGAAGAAACAAGACCTTTTTACGTGTACCATAAAAGTACTTGAGTGGAAGCTCCTATCTTTCAAGAGGCACTTTTATTGTACTTAAATAAAATATACTTTGTTGGCGCCTATTCAAATATCAAGGTACCCTGTACACACAAGAGATCCTATTCATGTGAATGTTATCTTCTGAAAATGCACTTAAATAAGCATAACTGAGCAGCAAAGAACTGTGGTGTATGAAAAGTTGCTGTAAGACATGCTCTGACTCGAATTTTCAAAAGCAATGAGAAATATCCCTAGGAGGAATTTGGAAAGTAATCATGGAGTTATTTACTGCCCAATCAGTGGGTTATAAGAAAAGATAACTATGTTGAAACCTCTTATTGTGTAGTACCGTATGGAAACTTGTATTTGATTTTACTTCCCGAACTTTTGAATCACGTTGGCGTTTTGTGGAGCAGACCATTTCGACTTGTTTGCCTGCAGGAGCGAAACTAAAATTGACTATTTCAAAGTAAAAATTAATCAATGCGGTAACCAGGTCAAATCCTACTATTGTTTTGCCATTGACACTGATTTGTTTAAATTATCCTCATTTGCATAAATCGTAAATAAAATGCTCGCTCGCCTCACGTTTTTATTTCCTTTTACTCTCCTAATCGAGTAAGTAGAAATTGTAAACCTCAGATAACGGGCTATTTTAAAGAGAGTTTCACACTTAAGCAAGAAACTTCAGGTAAGCATAATGCTTGTCTTTCATTTTTCTGATGATTTCTATTTTAGAGTTGACATTTCCAGAATTAAGTTTTTGAGAAAACAATGTAACTAGAATAGATAATAACACCGTTTCCTTCCTTTATTGATTGCTACAAATATATTTTTACTTTGCAATTTTTTATTAACACAACAGTAAAAATATTGCTAAAGATTAGATACATAATAAAACGTCTCGTTAACAATGATTTTGAAACTAATAGAATATGGATGGAGAGTATTTGAGAGTACCTATGGTTATCATGGCACCGGCTTCAATCCAGTCTGATGTAAATATATTTACTTTTTAATACAGATTTTGTCATATCATTTCCAAAACTAAGTTTTGTTGATAACCTATGTTATTTTTTTATGTCGTTCTATATTTCTTAGGAAGATTAAAATAAATACTGAATAACTTTTTCTCAACCGACAGCAAAGTACCCATTTATAGATCAACTAGTAGAGTACCCGGATTCGCCAGGGTATTTTCTTGTGTTCTCATTGTCGCCCGGGTGTTTTCTTGTGTTTTTTCCTTGTACCGACTTTTGGATAACTTTTTTTCGGTTATTTTTCAGCCTTCTCATTGTGTTTATTAGGAATCCCTGTAGCCTCTTATCAAGTTTTGTCAAAATCGGAGCTTTGTAATGTTAAAACAGCCTACCTTCCAGCTTTATAAAGTTACTTCCTTTTGGCTGAGCTTTAGCCTCCCGCAAAGTTTCGCTGAAATCCAAAGGAAGTTTGAAATTAAACACAAGCACAAACCAATATAAAACTCAAGAACTTTTATTTAATAACCATTGATTATATTCTATTCGCTTTCTTAACTATAAATTCTGATAATTATGATACAATCCGAATAAGTTCATGTGGGTAAAGCCCAACCCAAAAGTACATCAGAGATAAAACTTCCAACGATTTCTATCTGGGAACCGTCGTCCCAGAATCTGGTAGCAGAGAGTGGTTTACGGATGTAATCGAATACGGACTTTTTATTCCATATGCCATCTACCCAAAAAAGTCTTTTTTAATATTCTTGCACACCTTCCATTCTGATCTCTCCGTCAATGAAGGATATTGTGCGACCAAGAATAGTAAGGTTTAGTTTGCTCTCGATGTACCGTGGAACGAAGCTACTGTTCGTCACAATTGAATCGAAAGTCCAATGTCTGCCAAACTTTGCAGTTTTCCAGTAGAAACGTTTCTCTTGGTGGCGGGGAATATCGAGAGGCATATGTCGGTACAATGGTTTCCACGTCATTTTCATTGCTATTGACTGCTGGCAAGCCAATATGATTTCCCTCTATTACTTCATCGGCTTTTCCATAGCTATTCCGTACAAGAACTGAAAAACGTACTTCCTTTAAACTGGGCTCCATCGAGGTATGTCTGGCGCATATTTCGATAATTGCTGGAGTTGGGATTCAATTAGTACTCTGAACGCCATCACTCGTAATTCGATGTCCAAGTTAATGTAATGGAATATTTTCAGGAGCAGCATTACTCTGACCCTTCGTGGAACACTTCTGATCAAAGGTCTGCAAGCCAACAGTGCCTTCACTCTTACTTCCATGGGTAGGTCCTCCCTCTCTATTATTTTTTCTAGTGTGAAAAAAGCATCTGGTTTTGTAGTTGGCCTTAATTGTAGTTTTGACTCTTGGTATCGCCATCGACGAAACATTGCAGTGAAGTGATAAACCAACCATTGTTGGTAGCTTGTATCTAAGATCGGTCCCAAACATTGGCTTGAACCAGCTGAAAGATTTTCCTTTCTTCTGTTCCTCTTCCAACTGTGCAGCGTGGAATATGGCACCTCTCAAGAACAAGTTTTTTAGGTTTCTAGGGCTGAAAACAGCTCTTTTTCTTGTCCAGAATGACAACTTCCTGTTTCATGACGTCACTTCTTGTCACTTCCCTATTCCCCACGCCCCGGACTTCTCATAGAGGTTTCGTCCAAGTTTGGTGTCGATCGGACAAATAATGTGCCTCTTGTAGTCAGCCAAGTGTCCCGTTTGGACCCCAACCCTGAAGACACAAACAGAGAAACAGACAGACAGACACACAGACATACAAACATTAGCGCTTTATATGTAAGATACACCTTACTCAACGAAGAGGATATTAGAAGAGCAAAAAAGACGATTACCCTTCCTTGATGAGCAAGTGAAGAGATGAGCAGATTACATCATTTCAGTTACAATCTACGGGAAACCAGCTTCCATAGAACAGTATCTCAATAGTGCATTAACCGTCTTCTCTCAGTTCGTAATAGCGTCATTGCAAACCTATACAACAGTAAAAAGAAAGAAAGATACCTTCAAACGGTTCTCATATTCAATTGATTTCATGCTAAGAATGTCCAAAAAGCCATATACGCAAGTTCTGGATCCATTTAAGAAGAAGAACAGAAATGTTTGAAACAACTATGTCAACCTTATGTCAAGAAAACCAGTAAGCGTCCAAGACAAACTCTTACAACAAAATACACAGTGTTCGTCCTCACAACACCCAACTTCAGGACGAGACTTTGAAAACCCAAGGAACCAGTCCCACTTAAAGGGAGGAATAACGTATTTTACAGGGTACATTGTAAAGATTTCCCTGCCTCCTACATTGGTGAATCATCGCCTTCCTTGGGTCAAAGTGAAAATCAGTACAAGAGAGGTATGGGCTGCATTGCCTCCTGCATTGGTGAATCATAGCATTTTGGGGGTCAAAGTAAATAGTAGTACAAGGGAGCTGTCGAAATAGTAACAATAGGAGTCATGAAACGTGGAGCACTGCTGGACACAAAATCACATCTTTTTCTGTGAAAATAAAGAAATTACAGACAAGAAAACTATTACAAAATCATGAAAAATAAAACAAAGAATCCATTTTCTACATCGAAGCTATCAAGTCAATAGTATCTCTTACACCCTTTCAGAAACATGGCTCCCAGCACTAAGGAAAGAAAAGAAACACAACAAACAAAAGACAAGTATGGTGCCAATCCTCGAAAAAGCTTACGATTCATGACACAGTAAAGCTTCAGTGTCTATAGTTTCGTTTTCTTATTTAAAACCAAAAAAGACAAGATAAAATGTTTTTGTTTTTCATATTGATCATAAATCCCTTTTTTGTACATTTAATGCAATTGAAATGTTCTCCCTTTGCTGTTTCATTGTTGCAATTAGTGCTGGTAAATGTTCTTAAGTTTTTATTATTAAAACCTTTAACTTCTAGTTCTAGCAGCCACTTGATCGACCTCAAACTGATTTGACTATACAACCTGAAGAAAGCGGGGAAGATCACTCATCCTTGACGTACAGAAGTCTTTATCACCCACACTGATGCCAACCAATCATTTTTGGTGGCTTCGAATGTTGAACTGAATCGACTGCCTTATTATGATCAATGAAATATAGGTATAATGAATGTTGTACTTTTATCCCTCGTTAACTCAACATTTTAAAAGAAAATATTGTACTTCATGTACCCTTTGTCTGGTATAATTACAAATTGTTCATCTGTAATTTAAGTGTATGCTGTTTTTGACCCTCTGCAAGATAATTCAAGATAAAAATGTTGCATGGTGTGCGAGACCTTCCGTAGGCAACCTGAGAGTATGCCTTGCTAGCTTTAATCGCCTTCCTTCAACTATCAAATGCAGTGGTATTTGCCTTGTTCTTCTTAGTACTTCCTCATTTGTAACTCTTTTTCTCCATGTAATTCCAAGAATCCTTCTCAAATTTCTTTGATGAAAGCTATCTAATCTGTTCCTGATTCTTTTCGTGCTCTTCCACGATTCACTGGCATACAACGCTGTGCAGACGACTATCGCTGTGTACAAATTAATCTTTATTTTAAGGCTGATCTGATTTGATCTCCATATGTTTGTCATTGACCTAAAGGCTGCACTGGCTCGACCTAGGCGGTTTTTCATGTCTGTGTCCACTTCTCCAGTATTTGATATCGTACTGCTGAGGTATGGAAATTTCTTCACCATCTCTAGTTGGTTCCAGTCGACTAATATCAGTTGGCTTCTGTCCTCCTTTATGACCATTATTTTGCTCTTTTGCCCATTGATGGATAGCTCAACCTTTGCTCTGTCATGTTGTTGCCTTTTTGTCATTTCTTGACAGATTTCACTGACACTAGCGCAATATCATTAGCAAAGTCGAGATCAGTTAACTTGTTGTTTTTACCCCAGGATATTCCATGGTTGTCTCCAGCCATCGCTCTTTTCATAACCAAGTCGATGTACAGGATAAAGAGGAACGGCGACATTATGCAGCCTTGTCTGACGCCAGAGAGCAGTTCGAAGTCTTCAGGAAGTAGAGCCTGGCTATTCCCACATACTTGAGCCGTAAATTCTATACTATTCCCTTATGTGTATCACATACATACATCGCAGATGTAGTGGATCTAGAAAAATCAAATGAAAATAGAAAGCAAAACCCCCGAGTGTATTTGAAATATTATATTCTATGTTTAAAAAGCACGAAACTACGAGTGAAATATTTCTACTTTTTGAAATAGACTTTGATACTCCATTTGATTATCCCTTCAAAAGTATAGCTTTTTAAATTTCATCTATTTGTACAAAGGAAAAAATATTCTTGTTTTCCAAATCAGTAGAGTTATCTTTTAGGACTCAAGGGTTTATTTTGTTATTGAAACTTGAATGGTTCTTTTTTTATCCAAACTTATTTCAAAACCCTTTTTGACAATAAGATTCAAAAGCTTTTGAATGCAGTAATCCCATTTTTATCTTTCAACTGTTTCATATATGTTGTATAGCACAATACGAAATCATCATCATCATCGTTGGCTTGAGGTTATGGACAGAGCCTTTTAAATTCTAAATCATTTTCTGTCGCCCTGAAAATGTGATGATCTTCCTGCGAAGCCACTTTTTTGGAAAGTAAGAATCTCTCTCCAAACACTTTATGTCTATCGCATTGCTATCAAAACCCTGATATTTTAGAAACTTCCTAACGCCTCTGCACCTTTGTTCTAGTTAAATTCTTGACTGAAATTTGGATGACCTCAGCACTAGATGCCGGAGAAAGAAGAATGCTAAAAATAAACGCAGAAAGACTAAAGGAATGACCATTGGAAATAATGCTACATCCTATGAAGTAGCAGGGAATGCTATTGAGAAAGTAGATCAGTTTAAGTATCCGGGATCCATTAAGACAAGCAAACTGTGCAAGACATGTAAAGGTGCGTGCAGCAATGGCAAAACCAAAGACAACAGAGCTCATCAACGTCTGGAAAGATAAAATTAAACCTCTGCATCTGAAGGTGAAACTAGTTGAAACCCTGATTTGGCCCGTATTAATATATGGTTGTGAAGGATGGGCAATCAGGAAGAGGGAAGAAAACAAAACTAATGCGACTGAAATGTGGACATATCGCAGAATTCTAAGAATCCTGTGGACACAGCGGCGCACAAATGAAAGTTTTCTTCAACAGCTGGGAGTAAAGAGAGAGCTTTTCGGAAGAACAGTAGAAAGAAAATTTGCCTTTTTCGGACACCAAACGAGGCAACCAAACTTGGGTCTGTTCCACAACATACTACACCATCAGCCTACAAAAAGAAAACGAGGAAGACCACGAACAAACTGGAAGCCAAATATAGGATCGTGGTTGAGCACTGATCTAATAACGGCAGGCAGAAAGGCAACAGATAGAGATGAGTTTAAATCGTGGTGTAAAAGTGCTCGTAAACTTCAGTCTAAAGGATGAGGAAACGACGACGACAGCACCAGATAACTGAAGCTTGGGCAGGAAAATTATTTTGATATCTAGGCTTTATTAGCTGACATCTTTTATTTAAAAGAGAGCAAAAAATTGTTATGCTCTGTAATACATGTCATTTTCCATAAAGTAAATATTTTTTTATTATTTCAGACATCATTCAAGCTGTTGTATTCATAATATATTAAACACTTTTGATTTGAAGGTTTTTACAGAAATAAAAGCACTGGTAAGACTTTGTTCTTCCACAGCATTATTGGCTGAGCAACTTCTTTGCTAGTGGCAATGAAGAAACAAACGAGTAGCTTTGTTTCTTCATTGTTATTAATGTTCTTTTTTTACTTGTTTTAACTTCTTCTGCCCATACTTCTCTATACCTAAAGTTTGCATTCTACATATCTTCTTTTCTTTTTCTTTCGGCTACTCCCTGATTCCGGGTTCGCCACAGCGAATTTTCGTCCTCCATATGGCACGATCTTGGACGTCGTTGCATCTTAGCCCCTTTAGTTATCCATCCATCTTTGCTTTGGTCGCCCTCTTCTTCTTCTTCCTGGTATATCCATCCTCAGGACTCTTCTCCCGACTCCTTTATCTTCTGAGAGAGTTTTCCAACATCCAGCTTGTTTCTCACTATCTATCTATCTGTCTATCTATCTATCTATCTATCTATCTATCTATCTATATATATATTTATCTATATATCTATATAAATATATATATATATATATTCCTTTGCTATTGAAATTTAAGAATGTTGCACACTTTTGTTTATATGGGCCCTAAGCTACTTGCATATTTGTCATTAATTGGAAAAATATACAGCATTACTTACACTCTTTGTGAAATAGTGCTTTCTTCCGCTTATTTGGTAAACAAAAACACTGCTAAAATAATGGGATGAAGGTTTTCGGCGATGATACCTCAGGGCATACAAATTTTGCTACCTTAAAATCAAGTGTCTGTTTAGCCTCGAACTCAATACTGTTTATCAGGACACTTTTTCAGATAGAGATANATCTATATATATATATATATTTATCTATATATCTATATAAATATATATATATATATATATATATTCCTTTGCTATTGAAATTTAAGAATGTTGCACACTTTTGTTTATATGGGCCCTAAGCTACTTGCATATTTGTCATTAATTGGAAAAATATACAGCATTACTTACACTCTTTGTGAAATATTGCTTTCTTCCGCTTATTTGGTAAACAAAAACACTGCTAAAATAATGGGATGAAGGTTTTCGGCGATGATACCTCAGGGCATACAAATTTTGCTACCTTAAAATCAAGTGTCTGTTTAGCCTCGAACTCAATACTGTTTATCAGGACACTTTTTCAGATAGAGATAGGGTCACTCATAGGATTTCCAAAGGACTAAGGGTGTAGCTCATCATAGTTTACTAAAGTAGAGAAACTTAGTCTTTTTAATTTTATTAATTTTATGGATGATTTGCACCTATATCTTTTTTTGTTAGATATGCTGCCATATCATCTTTCTGTGTCCTGGACTGATTTAAAGCCTCATTATTACAAAATACAAAATAAGTGCCAGCAATATTCTAGCGATGGAAAAAGCCTTGTGAGCTCGGAAGTCATCAAAGATGGAAAAATTCATTTTAGAGTAGAGAAAAGCGACGGAATTATAGAGAGAGAGTATTTGAAGGCATACCTTTCTAGAACCGAGGAAGCATTTTCAAGATTAAGGGGAAAACCGAAATTTGAAAATGTTCCAAAGAAAGTAAATCTTATAATCCGCTTTGCAGAAAACTCAAGAAATTCCTGTCAAGAATGTGAAGTTGATATCGGCAACCTGCCTTTACGTGATGGTAAAAATGACCCAGTTTTAAATTTATATCCAGCAGATATAAGAAAAACAAACATGTTCTTTATTTCAGTTTATTATGGTTTGCCAAACGCTTATCTTATTAGCCAAAGCAGAACCTTTTTGGTGACAAGCAAAAAGACAAAGGCAGGTGAGAATTCTCACTTTAAAAAGTAATGTTGTTAACAGTGTTGATCCAATATTTTGATTGGTCAGGATATACCAATATCATTTTCTATAGTTTCTCTTGCGTGTGACAGTTTAGTTTTTGAGGGTTTATATACCACTTGTTTGGGTCCATTTTTTGCAGGAGATTTTAGACGCGTATGACTTTGATGTTATGGAATGCTTCAAATAAATCTATAAAAGCCATGAAAACTCGACTTTTAAATTTTCAATAATTTGTTATAAATCAATTATTTGTTTTATTATTTCTCTTTCCTTTTGAAAATATGTATAATGATCTACTTTAAAACGTACTACAATATTGCTTTAAACGGCTTATATAGAGAGCTTACAACGCTGATTAGACATTAACTTCCAAGTTAGAAGGCTACTATTGTTTTGAAGATCACCACAATGACAGTTGCTGATAATCCTTGAAAACATAGACCCTATATAGTTTAACAGATGTATTTATTAAAGGATTACCACCAGCTTTTCTGTGATCAAAGTAGAAGTTGTTCAAATAAGGTTCAAATCAAATTGCTTTTCCAATTTTTAAGATTTTTGCTTGTAATTTTTTATTTCACTTCTGTGTGTATGAGAAATTAGGTTGTCATGATTAGTAGATAGATAAACGGCTAGTCGGTCATTCCAATAGATCTTTTAAAATGGAATACAACGGTCAGAAATGCTATTCTTATTAGTTAGAAGATCTTCATAGCTATCTCAAATATCTTCATGTTCTCAGGCTTAGTTTTCTAAGAGGAGAAAAATGTTGTCTGTGGAATGGAAAACTTTTGATCAGGTTAACGTCTTTCTAAATTTGTTTTATTCTATTCTTCTTGAGAAGCATTTTCAATCCCGATTTAATTATTTTGTATTCTGTTGATAATTAATATTTATTCTGATCCCTGCTTGGTGTCGATGTCATCCTTGGCTTCTTCGAATATCCAGTCTGGTCAAAAAAATGACTTATTTGAATAAATTGCTGGTGGTATTTTGAATGATAGTGGTAATGAGTTCAAAGAGTATATTTAAAAAAAAAATTACGGTTGTGAAAGAAGAGGTTTCATAGCTAAACGTGAAATTGTTCTACGGTTGTCAACGATTCTTAGACCAGGAAAAATTCGCTTAGGCTTTGGTTCGTACTATTCTATGGTCGGATATATCTGTTGTTTTGTGAACAGTCCCATATATTGTACCATTTGGAATAGATGGTTTTCGAATTAAAATAAAATCTATTTCTTTGTTTGTTTGTCCATCAGGGCATGGAGGTTGCCTTTCTAGAATATAGTGGTGATAACAATTACCTCAACTAGTACAAGATATAATCCCTAAATTCAGAGGGATTATGACCCAATACTGAAAAGGGGTAATATTTTTAGTGATATTAATCAACCAGAAGCAGATATTCGCTACTTATCACTGGCTTACAAGGTGACACTCTTGCACCTTTCCTATTTATTTTTTGTTTAGACTACGTTCTTCGCTCTACCATCTCAAAAAATGATTGTCTCACTTTAGAATGTCGTCACAGTAGGCGTCACCCAGCCTCTGTGCTGTTAGATTTAGATTATGCTGGCAATATTACGCTCCTTGTGGACAACATCGCCACTGCTCAGGATCTTCTATTTCGCGTTGAAAGAGCATACCAGGGTGTCGGTTTATTTTTGAACGCATCCAAAACCAAGTATATGCATTTGAATCCATCACAACTGAATGCAATACTTTTATCATCTGACGGCTCCATAATCAAGCTGGTTTATGACTTCAAATATCTTGGAGGTCTCACCGATTCTTGCCTTGATTTGAATACTCGTATTGCCCAAGCTTAGAGTGCAGTTCACGCCCTTGAAAGGATTTGGAAATCAAATGTGAAAAAGGATACCAACCTTAAAGTCTTCAAGGCGTCAGTAGAGAAAATTCCCCTCTACGCTTCGGAGTCACGGGCATTAAAGTTGCTCTTACCAACAAACTTGATGAGTCCTACACGAAAATGCTCCCTACCATTTTTAACGTATCATGTCAGGATCGTATCACNCTCTGTGCTGTGTGATTTAGTATAGGCTGGCAATATTACGCACCTTGTGAACAACAGCGCCACAGCTCAGGTTCTTCTATTTCGCGTTGAAAGAGCATACCAGTGTGTCGGTTTATTTTTGAACGCTACCAAAACCAAGTATATGCATTTGAATCCATCACAACTGAATGCAATACTTTTATCATCTGACGGCTCCATAATCAAGCTGGTTTATGACTTCAAATATCTTGGAGGTCTCACCGATTCTTGCCTTGATTTGAATACTCGTATTGCCCAAGCTTAGAGTGCAGTTCACGCCCTTGAAAGGATTTGGAAATCAAATGTGAAAAAGGATACCAACCTTAAAGTCTTCAAGGCGTCAGTAGAGAAAATTCCCCTCTACGCTTTGGAGTCACGGGCATTAAAGTTGCTCTTACCAACAAACTTGATGAGTCCTACACGAAAATGCTCTCTACCATTTTTAACGTATCATGTCAGGATCGTATCACAAACGCAGAATTATAAGGTTCTCTTCCCAGCACATTTTTGTGATTAGTCACTGTCGATTGTTACTCGTTGGTCACACAGTTCGACATGATGATTCTGCAGGAAAGGTGCTATTCTGGTGTCCCGAGAAGAAGAACCGTCGCGGCAGATCTCGTATAACAGTAAAAACACTTATAGAGAATGACACTGGCCTTAATGCTGCTGATCTTCTGGCTGAAATGAAAGATCGAGGTTTGTGACAAACTAATTTTATCAATGTTTCATCATGAATATGGATGACGGAATAATAATAATAATAATTAAAAAAAATTACTACTACTACTACTACTACTACTACTACTACTACTACTACTACTACTAATAATAATAATAATAATAATATTTTATCAGGAACAAGAAGAAGAGTGTCATATTTGGCTCAAGCAGAACCTGCACGGCACAAAAACTGCAGCAATCATGATGATGTTAGAGCAGATGGTGGAGACGAGAGCCTGAAAGGTAGCGCGAGGGTTGATGGATGAGCGACGATGCAGATTGTGTACAGAGAAAGAAGAAACTGTTAAACATCTTGTTGCTGGATGCAAAGTACTAGCAAATAGTGAATACCTGGCGAGACACAACAGAGCATTGATGATCATGACAACTGCTTTGGGTAAAGAGTATGACCTTATCGACCAAGGTACAGTTTGGTATAAAGAGAAATGGAAGAGAGTAACGACTATCGAAAACCACAAAGCAAAAGTAGTATAGGATTTTGAATTTAACTTACGAAAAACAACTACAGCAAGAAGGCCGGATTTGACCATAGAGGATACAGAGAAGAAAAAGATCTGGAGATGTGACATGGCGTGCCCTCAGCAACGGAACATTGTAAACACGCCTCTGGAAAAGATGGCTAAGTATAGACAGTTGGCGTTTGAAATGAGAGAAAGACGACCTGACTACGATAGTAAGGTTGTACCTGTGATAATTGGTGCCCTTGGAGGTGGTATAAACAAGTGACGAAAGACATAAAAAACATTTTTGAAAACGAAGAACTTTTGCTCAGGACAGTTGTGGAAATGCAAAAAACAATATTAATAGATAGCGAAACAATAATTCGAAAGGTGTTTTCAGGACTAATACAAGATATTGATTGATATACATAAGCACGTTATGAATAGAATTTTGTTTATTTAGTTTTAGATTTATTGATTTATTTATTTATTTTTATTATTATTACACAATCAGATTCGAAATTTCCCTTGCGCTGAGTAAGGTTGTCTCTTAGGTTTGAGAATGGTTGTTTCATGTATCAGAACATGTTTTGTATT
The DNA here is from genome assembly GCA_003991215.1 of Morbakka virulenta. Classification (NCBI taxonomy): domain Eukaryota; kingdom Metazoa; phylum Cnidaria; class Cubozoa; order Carybdeida; family Carukiidae; genus Morbakka; species Morbakka virulenta. Next base: position 2,845,475 of record RDPX01000067.1, on the reverse strand, counting down.
TTTAACTAGCAATATTTGGTAGTTATGTATTATGGCTTGT
>RDPX01000067.1:2818957-2840484 GCA_003991215.1 Morbakka virulenta | reverse complement strand
TATACTCAATCTGCAGACAGTACTGTTTCGCCCTTTGTGGGCTCATCAGTGCAGCACAGAGCTTCTGAGACATAACTCTCTGGCCGTGTTGTCGGAGCAAACAAAGGTTAAAGAGTTATTGTGGGATCCTGCCAGAGTGCTCAAACTACGCATGCGCAGTGAGCATTGCATTACGCTAACAACAGGTTCCCATCTCAGATAGTGTGCTCAACCAAACTTTCGTAAGGGAGCATAATACTCAATCTGCAGACAGTACTGTTTCGATAGATGGTTAGTTATATATATATGAATATATATCAATCTATCTAACTAACCATCTATCTATCTATCTATCTATCTATCTATCCATCCATCTATGTATCTATCTATTTTTCTACCAGTATTTACATAATTATTGCCTATCGACAGTGCTCAATAATTTAAGAATATTAGAGATATCATATGGTTAACTACAAAACAATAAAAACAACTTAGTTTTAAACTGTCAGTTTCAAGTTTTCATAATCGTCAGCTAAACAAAATGAACAATATTTCTCTATCGTATCTAGTTATAACTATGATAATTAAACCTTTTCTAATTTTCTGATACTTACTTACTTAACTTGAGAAAACTCGAACTTTGTTGCCTAGTTCTCTCCATGTGTCTCTATCCTCCATGCAGTTCTTGATGTCTTCCAGGTTTATGTTTGTGTCACGTTTGAGCTGGTCGATGTATGTCATAGCAGGTATTCCTCTTTTTCTTTTGTCCTGACTCTGTTGCCATAACAATACTTTATGGAGATGTTCATCATCCTTTCTCCAAGGATGTCCAGTGAAACACAGTCTTCTGGTTTTAAGAGTGGTCGAGACCTTGGGTAAGTTTCTATATTTCGTTCATTATGTGATCCTCCCATGAGATAAAAAAAACTTGCCCCGGCATTTTAGTGTATGCACCATTTAGGAAAGCAATACAAATTGTCAGGAGTTTTTAATGATGTCTTTGTGCTTGAGTTACAACTGGTCTTTTATCTACTACATTTAGTTCAAAGATCAAAATATTGCCAGAACCTAATATTAACTTTTTGTACTTGCACCACCCAGCCTAAAATTGTCCCAGCTTGTTTGGATATTTGATTTGATTCCATTTGGATTGTTGTTGGTATTACATGAAAGGAATTATTCCCTTTTTTCTTGTGCAGCTGATAAAAATAAATTATGTTATCATTTTCTGATAGTGAAAGATAAAGAAGAATCGTTATTTCCAAATGGTATATATAGTTTACACGGTTGTAGAAGATATTGGTTAAGAATAGTTGTCTAAATATTCGCTACTAAATACCTTCAAATAAAAAAATAGTTAATCTTAATTTGAAGTGAAAAGAGAAGAAATAGTAGCGTGACCCATTCCTTAAAATCTGATCTTTATTTTACAATTTATCATTAACATAATCTAACCATCATTTAACTGTAGTACGTATAGGCAGTTAGCTTTTGTGTGTTGTTTATTTTTTTAAATTGTTTACGGGTCCTTCTGTTATGCAACATAAGATATTTCTCTTCTTCTATTTTAGAGAAAGAGGAATCCGTGGAAATTAAAAACTTCCTATATTTCTCAATTGTGATATGTTTGGTTTAAAGAGCAAAAAACTGACAACATCCTTTTCTTCTGTAATTTTAAATAAATTTCTAAAAAGCTATTTGGCATTCTATTTCTGTTTTTCCTTCCTCAGTTGATCTTTGCGCACCAGACGAAAGTATTTTGTTTAAAAATTATACTGATGGGCTTGGAACATTACACCAGACAAGTAATCCTTTTTACATTTTGTTGCTGTTATATCTAATTTTAGGAGTAATTTGCACTTTGTATTAACTTAATACTGGTCTGTAAGGTTAAATACGTAACAAACAAACAAACTTGACGACCTGTAGATACCATGTTAAAAGCCCATTTCTTGACGTTCCAAACATTATTGACATCATGATGAAAAGTATATTACAGTTCAGCTTATTTTCAACATTTATGCATTTCATAACAGAAAGAAAAACAACTTTGTCCTCTGACACCAATAACACTAATATAGTTTGATTTTAAATTTTACAGTATTTTCAGGAGTTACAATTTATCAGCATTATTTTAAAGCAAGTTATTAATTCTAATATTTTTGTAAAAAATGAAAACAATTAGTGGTCAAATTTTATTCATTGGGAAGTAATCCACAAAAGAATCATCCTAAATGAAATCTTAACTATTCCATGAAAAATGGCTGTGAATTAAGCTCATCAGTTCCACTTGTGTCAAAGTGAATTCAAAGGTTTTTTAATATATTTAGATACACATTTCAAACTACACAAAAGTGTATTAATGGTGTTTAAATTTCTTCTACAAATTTACTTTTTTTCCCTCTTTTTTCTGAATGTATGACCGTAGGAAAGCAATACAAATTGTCAGGAGTTTTTAATGATGTCTTTGTTATTGAGTAATATCAGGTCTTTTACCTACTACAAATATTTGAAAGATCAAAATATTGCCAGAACCTAATATTAACTTTTTGTACTTGCAACACCCAGCCTAAAATTGTCCCAGCTTGTTTGGATATTTGATTTGGTTCCATTTGGATTGTTGTTGGTATTTCTTGAAAGGAATTATTTCATCTTTTCTGGTGCAGCTGATAAAAATAGAGTATGTTATCATTTTCTGATAGTGAAAGATAAAGAAGAATCGTTATTTCCAAATGGTATATATTGTTTACGAGGTTGTAGCAAATATTGGTTAATAATAGTTGTCTAAATATTCGCCAGTATATACCTTCAAATAAAAAAAATATTTTAATTTTGAGTTAAAAGAGAAGAAATATTAGTGTGACCCATTTCGAAAAAGCTGATCTTAATTTTACAATTCATTATTAACAAAATCAAATCATCCTTTAAATGTAGTACGGATTGGAAGTCAGCTGTTGTGTGTTGTTTATTTTTTTTTTATTTTTTACGTTTTTACATTTTTTAGTTGTGATATGTTTTGTTTAAAGAGAAAAAAACTGACAAAATACATTTCTTTGGTAATTTTTAGTAAATTTCTAAAAAGCTTTTTGGCATTATATTTCTGTTTTTCCTTCCTCAGATGATCTTTGCGCACCAAATGAAAGTTTTTCGTTAAAAAATTATACTAATGGGCTTGGAACATCACACCAGACAAGTAATCCTTTTTAAGTTTGTTTGCTGTTATATCAAATTTTTAGGAGTAATTTGCACTGTGTTTTAACTTAATTTTGGTCTGTAAGGTTAAATACGTAACAAACAAACAAACCTGACGACCTGTAGATACCATGTTAAATGATCATTTCTTGACGTTCCAAACATTATTGACATCATGATGAAAAGTATATTACAGGCCAGCTAATTTTCAACATTTATACATTTTATAACAGAAAACAAAACGGGTTTGCCCTCTGATACCAATACCATTAATATAGTTTGATTTTTTAATTTCACAGTATTTTCAGTAGCTGTAATTTATCAGTATTTTTTAAAAGCAAGTTATCTTTTCTAATATTTTCGTGGAAATGAAAAAAAAATAGTCGTCTAATATTATTCATTGGGAAGTAATCCACAAACTAATTATTCTAAATCAAATTTTAACTATTCCATGAAAAATGGCTTTGAATTAAACTCATCTGTTCCACTTGTGTCAAAGTTAATCAGAGGGTTTTTTAATATTTTTTAGGTGCACATTTCAAACTACTCAATAGTGTATTAATCGTGTTTAACTTTCTTTTTTACTCTTTTTCCTGAAGTTATGTCCGTAGTAAGCTTTAATCAAATTGTGATGATATCAAGAAATTATAAAACCAGTAACACCACCAACAAATAAGTATTTCTTCATTTTTAACCTTCTCTCCTAAACTTCAAATTGCTACTATGGTAGTAATCTTTGGAGTAGTTTACGACAAAAGGTGCTTATTGGAAGAAAGTTATAAATGTTGGATACTGAATAGCTTGAATTTTCATTAATTGAAATACCTGAAGTGAAAAAAAATTGAAGGAAATGATTTTGAAGTTTAGAAAAGCTACACGGAAAATACATGTTCCATCAAACCTGAGTCGAACCAGTGCTTGTGAATGTCATGTACATCATCTGCTCCATGAACTATACTATAAGTGGTACAATTTTGACTAGCTCATTTTCGAAACCCAATTTCCCATTTATTGTTCGCTGTAATCCCACATTCTCTTCTTTAATAATATTTGCTCATCTTTCCATGAATTCCTTGTTTATTCATGTCTGACTTTTGAGCTTTGAAAGGAAGGTTGTCGTTATGTTGGCAACTCAGCCACAAATGTGTAAATTTTGATGCCTGATCTAACAGAACAAGGGTTTGTTAAATATCCTTGAAGAAAGAAAACATAGATGCCATAGGCGTGCTACCAGAAGCTCTGGACTGGTAAAAACGATGCCGCAAGGCATGATAAAAGAAGTCCGAAAACTAGTTTGATCAAAGAAGAAATAGTGGAATAATTTTAGGGAGTGGAGGAGTCTTAGCTCATACGAATTACAAACCGCAGCCTAGGACAGGAAGAAGTAGAGAACGGTGGCTGCTAAGTCAAAACCATGCCCCAACGACTATACTGTCTAGAAAAATGTATGGGAGTAGCTGAGGTGAGGTAAGGCAAATAAAAAACATAGAACTTGAAAACCAAAAATGGCATAATAAAGTTGAAAACTGGATTGCAAAAATTGATCTGGTTAAGAAAGCAGGGGTAGGAGGTCAATTCATAGAGCCGATAACTATTAAAGCACTAGTCACTGCTTCGAAATCAGTTTTATACAACCTCTATTATCTGGTTATCTTTCTTTCCTAAAAAATTCGCGCAGGTGATGCATTGACGGATCTTGTTATTCCAGCAAAGAAAAACAGATGATAGATACAGTAGTAAAATGCAGCAAATCTTTTCCCTAATAGAGGCTGTATTACTTGATACAAGAACTACAGCTGTACTCTTTCAATCCAGCTTGAAACAAATGAAATCCTGCAAATATTTGCTTACGACTACTGTTTATTTTGTTTTCCAAAAATGGTAGGTCATCAGACTGATGTGAGAATAGATTGTCCGACTGAAAGTCTATTGGGCATTGAAAATATCTCAGTAGATGTGGATGAAGTTATTACAGGTAAGCAAATGTGAACTGATCAATTTAAAAATATTTTAGATTAAATTTTGTTCATTAAATGATATTATTTTTTCTTCCAGAACTTGGAATTTTTAATCTTTTTCTATTTTGTGAAACAATGTTATTCAGTGCAGTTATAACCACTGAGATGTCAAAACATCATACCTTTCTTTCATCGTTTCATTACAATGTTAGTCTTTCCTAAATTTTAAACCACTCTATCGTCTCTTCTTTTTAATGGAATCGTCCTGTGCTCTGTTAACAAATTTCCTTGCTGTGATTTTGTCCCCTATCAATGTCATCACCACTGGGTTTGCCATTTGTACTTCAGTACCTACCCTCACAGGAACAAAAATTAACGGCAGAAGAATCAACAACCTAAGGTATGCTGATGACATCGCACTCATTGCAAAGTCAGCAGAAGCTTTACAGGAGCTGCCGAGTATAGTAAACGACACCTCCAAAGAATTTGGATTACAAATAAATACGAAGAAAACTAAAGTCATGACCATTGGACAGGAACGGAAAGAAACTAAAGTCGCGTGTGAGGGCAAAACTATTGAGCAAGTCGCTCACTTCAAGTACCTGGGGACAATCATCACAGAAATGGTCGATTGCAGCAAGGAGATCAGAGCTAGATTAGCCCAAGGTAGAGAAACAGTCAGGAAGCTCGCCAACATTTGGAAAAGCCGAAGCGTGAGGTTGAAGAACAAGATTAGTATAGTAAGAACGCTTGTCTGGCCACTTGTGACATATGATTGTGAAGCATAGACCTTGAAACAGGCAGACATCAAAAGAATTGAAGCATTTGAAATGTTTTGCTACAGAAGAATACTTCGAGTCAGCTGGACAGAGCGAAGAACAAATTTGTCAGTCCTCAGAGAAATTGGACAGGAAAGAAATCTGCTCAGATCGATCAAAAGAAGAAAACCAAAGTACTTTGGACACATCACAAGGAGAGGTGGAATATCAGCTGATATTCTGCAATGAATAACAGAGGGAAAAGGGAAGAGAGGAAGGCAGAAAATGAGATAAAGCGACAACATTGTCGATTGGATGGGAAAGACTATGAACGAATGTACGAGAGCATGTCGGGCCAGACGCAGATGGAGGAAGCTGGAGTGGACTGCAACGCGGACCACCAACCCCCAACGCTGAGGATGGACCCGACGACGACGACGACCTACCCTCAGACACTATTGCTTGATACTCCCAAAATTCTTTTTTATACCGCTTTGGTTTTGAATACTGAATATAGTTACTTTTCAGTTGTTGAATGAAATCATTAAATACTCTTTGTTGATTGCTGAAAGCAAGGCTCTACAAGAAATATAAATGCTATAGTTTATAATGTGAATATCTCTACCAATATATCCATTTATTCTTTAATTTAATTAAATAAAATGCAAAGACAGCGCAATGTGTGTTTAGTTTAATTTTTACATAACTATTTATATAAATCATCTCAGTAAGCAAAATTAAGCTCAGAATTTCTAAGAGGAAAATGAGTATATCAGGTCAAGTGAAAAGACGTTACTGGAATGTTTAGGTATGTTTAGTATGGTATGTTTGGTATGTTTCGTATGTCCAAGGTACATTTAGCAAGTTAATAAGGTAACTCAGATAAAGAAGGTTAAAATATCCACAAATCAACAAAGAGATTAAGTAAGGTGTCCATACACTGAAGGATTTGGAGCATGAGGGCCTCGATAGAGATTTTACAACATATTTCTCTAGGTGCTTCTTGTATCTACATTTCCTTAACCCTCCTCCTTTAATAGAAGCCTGTGCATAGAGTCCCCAACTGGGGAAAGTTTAAGTATTGCGGTAGTCTTGTATTACATGTCAAAAAATTAATTTGATTTTCATCCTTTTCCATTGGTTTTCTGCGGTATTTTCCATTTAGGTAATGTCAATCTTCCTCCTAGGAATTGGAATTGTCAGTTGCGGATCTTGGCAAGAAGAGTTCTTTTGCTTCTTATGCGGTGTAGCACCTCCTCATTCGTTACGTGGTCCACCCAGGGGATTTTCAGGATCCTGCGGTAGAACCACATCTCTGTTGCTTTGAGTCTCTTTTCCAGTTGGGCCGATATCATCCAACACTCAGAGCTGTACAGAAGAATAGAATGTACATGGCTCTGTAGCATTCTTTTCGTTGTATCGAGACTGAGAGCTCCATTGACAAGGAGGGGCTTGAGTTTTTGGAATGTCTTTTTCGTCATACCAATACGAGCCTTTATCTCACTGTCGCATTTGCCATCCGATGTTATTAGGCTTCCCGGGTATTTGAACTTTTCAACTTCAAGTTTATCTTCTCGCCCTTCAAATACAACTTATAGGGCTGACATTCCCTCTTCTTACTCACCACCATACATTCAGTCTTCCTGTCATGCTGATGCTCAAACCTTGTTTCTTGCTGGCTTCTGCAATGGTGCTTAGCAGTTTCTGAAGTTTATACTCTAAGTTACTTAGCAGGACTGCATCAACCGCGTACCTGAGATTATTCATATTGACTCCTCCAACAACACAGCCCTCACGTTCCTCCAACACCCGCATGATCATTTCACTGTATATATTGAATAGATCTGGAGAGTACACGCAGCCTTGCCTGACTCCTTGCTTGATTGAAACGTAGTCGCTAAGGTTGTTTGACACCTGAATGGCTGCCTTCTGGTCCCAGTAGAGGTTAATAATAAGCCTCAAGTCCTTTCTATCAATGTCCAGCGACTCCAAAATATCCACCAAATTCTTATGCTTTACTTTGTCGAGGGCCTTGGTATAATCGATAAAGCACATTCCAGGTTAGCACATTTTTCAAATAAATACTTATTTTCTCCTATAATTGTGAATAAACAGGGCAGCGGTGCTACCAATAATTGCAAGAAAAATGTAAACAGTATCACATGAAATCTCACTTGAATCTGTTAGATGAAAAAAATGGTTCTCGTGGCGACTTTAGTTGAGCCAGATATGAACGATGCAACAAAGCTACTTTATTCCTTAAACATATTTGGGATGCCTAAATGCTTTTGTTAGGTAGTTACTAGTAGTTTCGTATGGCTTTGTTGTTTATATTTCCACTCCAGTTCTTTTGAGCCATTTATAGTATTTCTGACTGCAGGAATGTATTGTTGTGCATCCACCAGTGATCTTTGTCATTGGACAGGTTAGGACCAGGTGTTCTGTGTCCTGTGGGGCAATTTGACATTTGGGGCAGGTAGCAGACTCTCGCAGGCCCCATATGTGCAGATTGGCAGCGGTTTTTGCCATGGCCTGATCTCAGCCTGTTGGCCGTTGTCCACTGTCTTCTATTGGCGGTCTTGAAACCTGGTTGCAGGCGTGTAGGGTCTTCTATAAAGTCTCCCCCTCTTGGGATGTTCTTTTCCTAGTATTCTGCCCACGCCCTATCTATGTTGAAAACTCTGCTGGATATCTTGTAGAAAGGGCGGCGTAATTTCAGGCGATTGGTTTGCGGATGTGCGCTGACGATGGTTTTTAGTGGGAGCCCGTCAGGGAGTTTCTGTACTCTGGTCCTCATGTCTTGGGTGGCTTTTTGTCTTCGTAGGTAAGGGGATGCTATTCCACTCAGGATAGGTAGCCATGGTTGAATTCAGAGTGCCTGTGATCTGTCTCATTGCTGCGTTCAATTGTGTGTCTATGTGCTTTGTGTGACTACTGCGCTCCCATACTGGTGCACAGTATTCGGCGACACTGTAGCACAGCGCCAGTGTGGATGTTCTTAGCACATTCTGTAGAGCTCCCCATCCAGTGCCTGATAGCTTTCTTATGAGGCTGTTTCTATTCTTTAGTTTATGTGTGGTGTCATCGATGTGTCTCCTGTAGGTAAGTGTGCGGTCCAGGGTCACACCGAGGTATTTTGGGTGGCTGTCTGGCGGTAGTGTATTGCCTTCTACTCTCACGTCGAGGGTGGTGTCGGCCTGATGGTTATTTAAATGGAAGATTGATGTTACTGTCTTTGTTGTGTTCATCTTCAAGTACCATTTCTTGAAGTAGGTGTGGGTGGTATTGATGTCTGCTGTAAGGGTGGTCTCTAGTTCCCTAAAATTTGGGGCCTGGTGTGCGATCGCCCAGTCGTCAGCGTAGCCAAATTGTTGCGATGTTGTTTTGGGCATGTCACTTAGGTAAATATTGAAGAGGGTGGGGGCTAAGACAGATCCTTGCGGTACTCCATTTTTTATCTTTCGTATCTTGCTCTCGTCTCCGCCGAGGCAGACGCTATAGTACCTCGTTCCTGTCATGCGTGATAGGAGGCGGAGCATCTTTCTGCATTTAATCATCTTGGCCAGTTTAAGTAGCAATCCTCCTCTCCATACGGTGTCGTATGCTGCTGATAGGTCTATGAAGGCCACACCTGTTTTCCTCCGCTGCTCGTATCCTGCTTCTATATAGGATGTCAGGGCTAGTACTTGCTCTGTTGTGTTTCTTCCCGGTCTGAAACCGGCCTGCTCCAGCGGGATGTGCTTGTCTATTATTGGCAAGAGCCGGGTAAGGAGGATTCGCTCAAGGAGCTTGTACATGCAGCATAAGAGTGAGATCGGTCTGTAACTACAAGGGGAGTTTGCTGGCTTGCCTGGTTTCAGTATTGCTATCACCCTGGCCTGCTTCCACTGTCTTGGGAATTTCCCTTTGTTTATTACGTCTGTATATGCGTCTGCTAGCCATCTGATCCCTTTTTTTCCCAGATGTTTCAGCATCTCAGGGTATATGCCGTCGATGCCTGCTGTTTTGCCTGTTTTCAGACTATCGAGAGCATTCTTTACCTCTGTTGGGGCTACTGTCTTTGTGAGCTCTTCGTTCTCGTCTGGGTGTTCCTTGTAGAGTTTCTGGTAGGCTTTGCGTGTCTTGTTCTCGAAAGTGTGGTCAGGAGTGTGGGTGCTTCTTTGCTTTATTTCTTTAGCCACCTCATCTGCTGTTATTGGAGGCTTTGTCTTTATAGTTTGTGATCTTTCTGGATCTAGTTTCTTCATCAGATTCCAGGCGTGTCTGCTTGAGGTAGTGAAATCCATGCTTTCTACTGTTTCCATCCAACGTGCTCGTCGCCCTTCCTGAAGTGACTCCAGCAGTTGATCTGCTGTCTCGGGGTCTTGGGTTCTGCCGAATTCTTCAAACAGCTCCTTGCTTTTAGGTGTCCAGCAAGGAATGTAGCGAGTACGGTAACCTCTTGGAATGAATCTTCTTGCGTTTTTAAGTATGAGGCTGTTGAATCGACTGATGTTCTCTGTGGTAGGTTGGATTCTCTGACAGGTGTCCATTGCCTTTGTGAAACCCTTCCAGTCTGCTTTGTGGAAGTTCCATCGAGGTTTTGGTAGGGAGTGAGTTTCAGGAATGGTGTATCCAGTGGTGATCAGCACGGGTCGATGTTGGCTCTTTGGAAAGTTTGTCAGGACTTCACGGGTTGTGTTTACTCTTTGGTTTGGGCCCTTTGTTATAAAGGTTAGGTCTGGATTGTAGTCCTTTCTCCATCTGGCTGAATGGAAGGTGCCTTTGTCTCTAGGGTCGTAGAGTAGTTGGAGGTTGGAGGCTGTAGCCCATGAGCTGATCAGTTCTCCATTGTGGTCTTTCTTAGCGTATCCCCATTCGGTGTGTTGGCTGTTGAAATCCCCGGCTATTATCGTAGGGTGATTGAAAAGAGGGAGAGGTGGGTTTGGCCAGGGTACGTTTGGTGGTTTGTAAACGTTGACTATGTTGACTTCGCCCACTTTCACAACTGATATGTGGATATTGTTGTTGATCTCGGTCTCGATCTCTGTCACCAAGTGGGGATCTCTGGCAAAAGTCATAGTGCCATATTTTTCATGGTGTATCTTTGATACTACTGTGTAACCGTGGATGGAGTATCTGGAGGGTGGGTTTTCCTCTTTGGTGTGAGTTTTCTGTAGGATCAGTATGTCTACATCGTGCTTTTGTAGTGTTCGGGCTAGGTATTCGCATTTGGTCATCGAAATACCTTCGATGTTCAGGGACATGATTCTCAAGGCTAAATCAAATGTGATAGTGTTCGTGTTGGGTTTGGAACCTTGCTTATTTTTCGACGCTGCCAGGTTTCCTTCAGCAGAAACGCGGGCCTTTTTATCCTGGGAGACGTCCAATCCAGTATGGTGTCTTCTTTGAATGGCGCTCATTATGATTTGCAGTGGACCCGGGAGAAGACATGGTCTCGTTCGGATGCCGGGATTGGATCCCTCTTGGTCTAACTTCTCTACTTAGGTCGGTCCAACATGGCTGAGCCTAGGTTGGCTGCGTCCTTAGTGTCAAAAAAGTGAACGAGTCCTCACACTTCGACAGAGTGGGGGTCCAGGTCTTGAGGTATGGAAGCTGATGATTCACCATCTTGCCGCCAGTTACTGGACAGACGCAGAGGACAGTGCCACCCATTAGCCGCCGGTTACCGATCAGTCGCTAGTGGGATTACCGTAACCCAGGTAGGGGGCTGTCGGGTACTGGACCTTTGCCAGAGGTCGCCGGGAGATACTAGTGGTTCGAGGTACTCTCATTCTGTCCTCTAGAAAAAAAATCTCCACTGGCGGATGTAGTTTATTGTCATACCCAGGACTGAGGTAGTTACTGTTGAAATTTTAATTAAAAAATCAAAATAAAAAAGAAATTTTTGATGAAAGTAATTGAGCCATGTTGCTGGATATACTGAGCGTTTATTTAATTCTTTACCATAACCAAGACTTGAAGCCACTTTACCACAAAGGGGGTTACTTTTGTTATTTTTGGTACTTTACTGGCAGAAGTACCCAGCAGAAGTACCCGGGTAAAAAAGTGCAATTTAGTAGGCTAAAAAGGCCCTAACAAGATAATCGTAAGGTATTGCTCGATTAGAAATGTGATGGTAGACCATTTCAGTTCAAAGAACTGAAACTACCTTTACACTTTGGGTGTTGTATAGAAATAATAGGTAATTTAAACTTTGGTATTCTTACGAAAGATGATGTCAGAACTTCAAATAAGAAATGCTATGACAATACATTGGCAAAAAAAAGAATATTAAAAAAACAAACAAAAGAAAAGTGCTTCCCCGCGGGGAATCGATTCCCACTCTCTCGCGTGACAGGCGGGGATGCTCACCACTATACTACCGAGGATTCGTATGGTCATGAAGATTACTTTATAGTAAGTTATGGGTTTTCGGGGATGCTGAGCATTTTTCAATTTATTCAATTTTTTGACTAGAGGCCTCCTTCATCTTAAAAATGGAATTGGCCGCCCCCTATCTGAGGATGACCTCCGAGGTCAGCCTTTCATATCAGATCTCCCGTACACAATCAGACAAACAAACATACTCTCTTATATATATATATATATATATATATATATATATATATATATATATATAAATGAACCATTTGCATGTTAATCTGTTTATTTATCTTCCACGCAACCACTACTGCTTATTGGTTACCACCATTGGAAAAAACATCCAACATGAAAAGGTGATCTACACTTAGCTTTTGTTTAGGATTATATAATACAGAAACTCAATTGTGTCATACATGTGGTTAGTAAAGTTGCGCTCTGATACAAGAGGTTCCGTGTTCGATTCTTTTAGCAGAAAAAAGCCTTGGTATTTCACAACTAAAAAGGCTCGGTCCCCAAAAAGGGCACCGTCTTATATCTGAAAAAGGAAAAAGGAAGAGTTACCAAAACATGACAAAAGACCCAAGGGCATTTTTAGGAGAATACCATGTTATACCATGTTTACATGAATGCATGAACATGAATACCATGTTTTTAGGAGAATACCAAGTCGATAAAGAACACTCAACAAAAGAAATTTCTCGATAGCATTTTAGTTTTAATTGCTTTATCTTTTTCCCCTTTTGTCCATCAGAACAGGAAACAGAATTATCTTTACCACAATGGGCACCCAGTATAGTGTGCGATGAAAGTAAGTGCATCATATAAATTTTAGAATATTTTGTACCAAACGTCGTTTTGTTTTTCCCAATTCTGGATTAAACTACATATAAATACAGACCTTTGAATTATTTTTCTAAAATACTAGCTGGAAGTGATAGTGAAATTGCATTTAAAAACTTTATATATTTTCCTTGGTTTGCCTTTGGACTGTCATCTGTATGATTAACGTCAAGTGTTGCTACTTGATAAAAGCTCTGTACCATTAATACTTGTCCTCAAATAATGATTGTGAACTGATCTTACCACTGAGAGCCTGAAACATAAAAATTGGAAGCGGGGAAAATGAAAGTGTGCAAATAAGTATTTCGGCACACACCCTTGTAAAGAATGAGAACATCAAAGAGAAAATAGGACCTGAGCATATTGAAGAGGTGCAATAAACCCCGATTTAGGTGATTTGGACATATAAAGAGCAGAGAAAAGCATTACATTGTTCAGAAAACAAAGAAAATTGCATAACTTGAGGAGAGAAAGAGAGGAAGACCGAAACTGATTCAGAGGGAAAACCAGAAATACCTGCAGGCATTTGGAGCAGACAAATTGGATGAATTTGAAGAGGTGATGTAAATTAAAACGGTAAAAGATGAAAAGGAAAAGAAGATAACATTTCTTTTGCTCTTAAAATTCTGTAAAATAACTTTTGATTGCATATGTATTAATAATCATGGAAATGGTAATGAATTTTTTTTCCATATTTGAAAAAAGTTTTAATTGAAATGTGGGAAAAAAAGGAAAACGAAATGTCAAGAAAATACTCATTTTCGTACTTGTTTCTGTGGTTAAATGTAAGTTAGGCTTGATATATCAATATGTAGATATATTAATTTATTAACATTTATTAACTGTTTCTTCTAACATTTTAACTTGCATCATAGTATTAGAATGCAGGATTTAAAATTCCCATATGAGAGCTTACAAGAAAAATAGTATACAACCTTAAAATTCATATGATCTGACAATGAAATTAAACAAAGTTATTTTAGAGTTATTTCCCAATTCGTAATTTTTTACGTAAAAATGGCATTAGAATTTTTTTCGGTATCACAAAAGGATGCTATAGTCTATGGTGCTGGTCTTGACTTGAACTTGCTTACAAGGTAAGGAAATAAAAATTGCAGTCTAGTACCTTACCAAATACACTCATAACCAGGGGACGGATTTTGTACTTTTGATTTCAGTAAAGTTATGCAAGTCAATTTTCAAATTATGCTTTTTTAGGCATTTTTACCTTATTTATGTCGATTGATACTTGTAATTCAATTTAGCGTCTTGAAAATATGATGCTTTATGTAGCAAATTGACTGAATCATCATTCTATTATTTGTAAAATGTAAAAATGTTGTGGTAATCAATATATTGCATTATTCAATTGCAAATTACCAATAATGATATCAGGAAAATATTAAAGGTAATATCATTTCNTTAATTGCTTTATCTTTTTCCCCTTTTGTCCATCAGAACAGGAAACAGAATTATCTTTACCACAATGGGCACCCAGTATAGTGTGCGATGAAAGTAAGTGCATCATATAAATTTTAGAATATTTTGTACCAAACGTCGTTTTGTTTTTCCCAATTCTGGATTAAACTACATATAAATACAGACCTTTGAATTATTTTTCTAAAATACTAGCTGGAAGTGATAGTGAAATTGCATTTAAAAACTTTATATATTTTCCTTGGTTTGCCTTTGGACTGTCATCTGTATGATTAACGTCAAGTGTTGCTACTTGATAAAAGCCCTGTACCATTAATACTTGTCCTCAAATAATGATTGTGAACTGATCTTACCACTGAGAGCCTGAAACATAAAAATTGGAAGCGGGGAAAATGAAAGTGTGCAAATAAGTATTTCGGCACACACCCTTGTAAAGAATGAGAACATCAAAGAGAAAATAGGACCTGAGCATATTGAAGAGGTGCAATAAACCCCGATTTAGGTGATTTGGACATATAAAGAGCAGAGAAAAGCATTACATTGTTCAGAAAACAAAGAAAATTGCATAACTTGAGGAGAGAAAGAGAGGAAGACCGAAACTGATTCAGAGGGAAAACCAGAAATACCTGCAGGCATTTGGAGCAGACAAATTGGATGAATTTGAAGAGGTGATGTAAATTAAAACGGTAAAAGATGAAAAGGAAAAGAAGATAACATTTCTTTTGCTCTTAAAATTCTGTAAAATAACTTTTGATTGCATATGTATTAATAATCATGGAAATGGTAATGAATTTTTTTTCCATATTTGAAAAAAGTTTTAATTGAAATGTGGGAAAAAAAGGAAAACGAAATGTCAAGAAAATACTCATTTTCGTACTTGTTTCTGTGGTTAAATGTAAGTTAGGCTTGATATATCAATATGTAGATATATTAATTTATTAACATTTATTAACTGTTTCTTCTAACATTTTAACTTGCATCATAGTATTAGAATGCAGGATTTAAAATTCCCATATGAGAGCTTACAAGAAAAATAGTATACAACCTTAAAATTCATATGATCTGACAATGAAATTAAACAAAGTTATTTTAGAGTTATTTCCCAATTCGTAATTTTTTACGTAAAAATGGCATTAGAATTTTTTTCGGTATCACAAAAGGATGCTATAGTCTATGGTGCTGGTCTTGACTTGAACTTGCTTACAAGGTAAGGAAATAAAAATTGCAGTCTAGTACCTTACCAAATACACTCATAACCAGGGGACGGATTTTGTACTTTTGATTTCAGTAAAGTTATGCAAGTCAATTTTCAAATTATGCTTTTTTAGGCATTTTTACCTTATTTATGTCGATTGATACTTGTAATTCAATTTAGCGTCTTGAAAATATGATGCTTTATGTAGCAAATTGACTGAATCATCATTCTATTATTTGTAAAATGTAAAAATGTTGTGGTAATCAATATATTGCATTATTCAATTGCAAATTACCAATAATGATATCAGGAAAATATTAAAGGTAATATCATTTCCGTCAGTTCAAAATATTTTGTTCATATAAACAAATAGAGATGTCTTGCTACATTTTCATTAGAAAATCCAACATACTTATCATTCTGCCGATCCGTGTGCAAGGTAAAGCTCCTTTCCACCAACGCAGATGACAAGAGGACAAATTTGATGCAAAAACGGCTTTGGGGGAAAGGCTCTTTGGTAATTTTTGTGTTAAGTCCATTCAAAACCTTCTCTTTTTCTTTTTTTTGTTTGCATTGAAGATATTTTGAGAGTCCTTATTCGAGTTTAATCCTTCCACAACTCTCTTCAGGCAGTCCTGCCTTCAAATTCTCAATAATCTGAACTTGACTGACAACTCGAACAGAGTCCTTTTCTAGTTCTTTGATAGGATTTGAAATATCTACCCTTTTTGGTACACAGTAATGAAGCAGTAAAGCGTAAAATAGTAGACTGCCTGGATTTGGTTGTTCTTTGGCTTTGATGCACAGATGGCGATTAATGACTTAGTATCTTATTTTGCAAGTAGAAACATAAGTCGCATACGAAAAAGAAAATAACTGGCTCTTATCTACTAAGACGAATGATGTTCCTTACAATATTTTTGAAGTATAGATGCCGACATTTTCAAAGGGACAATTGCACATACACGATAATTAAAAACAACCTAAGTTCAACTAAGTCTTAATTTAATCAGTTCCAATAAGAAGACAAATTCTATAAATTTGATGCTAATTTAGAACGCTGACGATGAAACTCATCTTCTGATTGGTTATTGGCAGCTCTAATTGAAATTCAAGTATAGATAAAATCAAACCTGTCTATTTCTTGCCAATGAATCCGTATTCTTTTGTTAAGGTTTAAACAATACAAATTTTGCCCTTGGTGCGAAAGAATACAGAATTTTGCTTTTGCTGTAAAAATTACACGAATCATGCGAAAGAAAAACATACCAAAAGTGGCCTCCGACATATGAGAGTTACTATTCAGGTCAATTAATTTTGAAATTTTAATTTTCATAATGCGCAACTCAAAGCAGGCAGGAAAAATAAAATAAACTCTTTCAAGTCTTCACAATAAGAGATAAACTCCATTCAAAGATTTCTGTTTCTAAATACCTGCTGCAATTGACTCTCAATGTTCTGACAACTTACCTCAAGGCAACAAGTTTTTTATCTAAAAAAGCCAGATGGCATTGAACCTCGTTAAAAATTGGAGGAAAAAACTAAAAGTAAAGAAAATTGTGGTTATTCAGTCAAAAGTGTTGTAACTTCTTCTTTGTCTTTGGGCTATATCCCGTTAGGGATTGCCACAACGGATCAGCCGTCTCCAGCCTGTTCTGTTTGTCACATCAGTATCCCTTGGACCAACAGCCTCCATATATCTGTCAATCACGTCCTTCCACCTTTTCCTCAGCCTCGCTCTTTCCGTTCTGCCTGGTACTTCATCATTCAGTACCCTCCTTTTAACATAATCTGCATCACGTTTTGCTATATGCCCGTACCAGCAAAGTCTTGACACCATCATCTTGTCTGAAAGTCTCCTGATATGGGATGTATCTCGAATGTGGTCGTTGGGAATTCTGTCTAGTCGCGTCACACCATATCATCATGCGGATTTCAGCCACTTCTAGATCCGCTTCTTGTAACTGGGTGGTATCAAAAGTTTCCAGACCATATAACTTTCTAATCTAAAAAATAAGTGAGGTTTAGGATTTGTGGATGCATTTTGCTGGAACTCTGCTCAATCCTAGTTCCAGAATTATGGCTTTTATGATGAAAAAGTACAAGAAGCTGTTTACTCTCATGTATGTGAGATATTATTTGTAAAATAATTTCAGACATTTTAAAGTCAAACTAATTAATTGAAGAAATTTTAGATTCCACAATTTTTTAAAAACACATTTTCCGAAGCTATTGATCATAATTGGTTTTTCTGTTATAAAAATTGGCTTTTGTGTTTTTAATGGTATTGTAGACATTCCTAGTTTAGCCAAAATCTTATTATAATTAGTATTTGTAATAATAACAAATTACTGTTTGAAGATACAATGAATCGTTTAATTTATTTAAGTCGATTCTGATTTAATTATAATCAAAGTATACTCGGCGTTTGATTTTGCTGAAAATTAGTCGTAAGCATATATCTTTTAAGGATGATATTTATACAAGAGCATAAGATATTTTATATAAAAAGAATCAAAATATCTTGTTAACTTAAACTATTTTAAGTATTCAGAACCCAGGCAGTGGCACTTGATCTCCTATCTTGATTTAAATCCTTCTTAATATTATCCTATTGTTACTAACTCTATTTTCGCATGGGCAGCAGGTTAAGTTAATAACAATACCCTTTTTCATAGCAATAGAATCATATCAATCAATGACTTGGAATTCAAAATTCATAATAAAAAATGCTTTTGTGTGGTTTTAACGTCTGCACTAACCATTAAGCCACGGCTCCTCGAAATTCACAGTTAAAGATAATAAGAACAATTTTATTGTAATAGTTCAGAAAAAACTATTTCTTTTCATTTCTCAAATCTAGTCTAAGTCTAAACATGTTGTGTAAATCTGGGCATCAATTACATGAAATAAAGTACCAGGTAATATTTAATCGAATCCAAAAAGAAGTAAGTTCAACATTTCACGGGCTACGGAAAAGCTCTACCAATAATTTTGTTCTAGTGAACCAACTCTATTTGGCTGAGTTTTGTTAGAATCCATTGAAAGTCAAAGTGATTCTGTATTTTGTCACTAACTCCTTCTTGACAGCCAGTTGTAAAATGAGATTTTGTTTGTTGTTTCCAAACATATTTCTTTTCCTTTGGTTGATTTTTAGTGTATGCTAAGACATGCATGGTTGATGATTTGTACGTGAAGTCTGGCAGCTGTTTTCAAAAAATAATCACAAATAATGGTGATATAGCATATCGTTTTGACAAAGAGCCATCAAGTACCACAAAATGGTCTGAAGGAACTATAGTGGCAGTAACAAATTTCAATGGAAGTCCTGTTCTGAGTAAAGTCGACAAAAACAATATTCGCACGGCTGTTCTAATTGGTGTGATTTCTCGTTCAGCATTTCTTGAAAGTTGCCGTATGGTAGAAGGAAAAGGTTTGTCATATTATTTAATTTAGTAATAATTGTTTTTGATATATTTGTATGTGTTAGGTATGAATAACCTTATCATATGTCAAAAAAATTACTGACATTACTGTCATCCTACAAGTCAAAGAAGGTGAATGTTGAATGTTGCTATGCAACGATGCATATTGTTTTGTAATTTATGTATTTTCTAGACATTCTTACTGTCAAAAGATCGTCTTATAAACTATGCTACACTATGGTGTATAAATATGTCATATTGGATCCCTACATTTATATAGAATACTGTAAAAGATCTCTATAATACTGTGCCAGGTCTTTATAAGGAAATGCATATCTTATATTTAATTCCTTCGTTTATGGAGCATATTGTGCAAGGTAACCTACTAGAAGGGTAACGATAGACAAATAGTTATTGCATGTTGCAGTTTCGGAGTGGAAAGTAAGTGTTATAACAAGAAACAAGTATTAAAAGACAAATTTTACATGATAGTCTACAGCAGGACACTGCAGCTATCTTCCCAGCTACAATTTGTTCAAAAGCTAATTACAGAAGAAACAAATTTATCAGGACAGGAAAAATAGAGGCAAAGAGTGCTTCTTGTTTCTCTTATAAGGAAGCAAAAGTGTAACCTCTCAGAATAGTTAGCGTTGCAGATACGCTCAGAAAACCATTTACTATCATCGGTGCCTTTTACAAGTCTTTTACTCCTTTCACAATATTTTGAATAATTTTCATTAGTGTATAAAGGGTAGTTATTACTTTTCTTATTTTGAAAGCTTTTAGATTTGATCGTTTAGGATTCTTGTTAACTAAAATATGTCTCACCCCGTCAACATTGTATATTTTTACACTTTTTTCCCCTTTTTTCGCATATACTACGTGTACGTTTTGAGGTCAAAATCCATCAAAGTATAAAATATGTCAAGTGCAACAAGTCTAAAAGCATACTCTACATCAGAATTTCATTTACACACTTGCCTTATGTGGACTGTAGTAAGCATCTAACAATAAGAAAACTTAAATTGTTCACCAGAAAAGCTCCTCTTCCTCCTCAGGTGCCGTGTCCCAGCCGTACGTTGGCAATCATGTCTCTCCACAGATTTCTGTCCTTCGCTGCCCTCAGGAGCTGAAGCTTGCTCTTTGTAGACCATGCTGCTATGCTTCCTATGAATATGGTTCTTGGTCTTCCCCTGCCTCGTTTCCTATCAATCAGAAAACCAGTTGTGAAAAATTAATAGGAAAACAACGAACCACTTTATACTAAAACAGAATAAATTAAATGAAAACGAGGGTCACACTACAGTTAGCTCTTACATTTTTAAAAATTATACTAAATCAAGAAAAGGAAACCGAATAGAAGCTAAAGACATTTCCACCCTGCAACTAGTCCTAAAGTTTGACCTTGAACAATATAGAGTACCCCTTTTATCCAACGTTTTCGGGGTTAATGGTGAAGTTAGTGGAAGCAGACTCATGACTCGTTTTAAAGGAACGCAACATTTAAAAGTCCTACTGAGTGACTGGCTTTATAGAATGTTTGGTTGATTCCTGGTTGTTGGTACGTAAATTTCCCGTAGATTCTTGAGACAAGGAAAATACATAGTTTACTAATGGATATATAAATGATAATATTAAGAAAGTAAATCAGCTACATATAACACGTCCTTCTCCCATCGATTCAACAGCTTACATGCTTTCTACAAACCAACCGAGCGTGTCATAATCAGTCTAAATTAGGAGGGCGTGACTGGTGCTGTGACCAGCCGGGAAAAGGGACTGGGACCAACTAAATCCCCAGGTTGTTTTATAACATTACAACACACTCCCCTGGTTTGGTTTACAAAGTAACCAAATCAAATACATAAATGTTATAAATCTTATAACAAATTTAACAATAACAGAACATCATAATACTCGATAAGTCGATATACTTAAACATTGTCTCTACGTAATACTTCACCAATCATTGCAGCTGCGCGTTTGGACTTTGTAACACGCTGCTCAGACGCGACGACAGCTTCCTCAGGCGCTTGCATATTATGCGCGTTAATATTAGCAGAAGTATGAATTTCAAGAGGAATAAGAAACCGTAGTGCCCTGTTTAACACTTTGGTTTTACCATCACCACCAAGTACTTTAACTTTGGCTGCACGAACAGCACTATCTCTTCCGACTATCAACTCTTCTACTCTGCACAGCTTCCAAAAACTTCTCTTGGTCTGCTCATTCCTAAGAATGACAATATCTCCATTATTAATACCTAGCGGCTCCGTAGAGCCACCTTTGGGCCTATGGGCCTCAAGAAGATTTAACAAATATTCATTTTTCCAACGATCTGTAAATTGACGCAATACTTTACGATGGTACCTTGCTC
>RDPX01000067.1:2793243-2817356 GCA_003991215.1 Morbakka virulenta | reverse complement strand
TGAGACAAGGAAAATACATAGTTTACTAATGGATATATAAATGATAATATTAAGAAAGTAAATCAGCTACATATAACACGTCCTTCTCCCATCGATTCAACAGCTTACATGCTTTCTACAAACCAACCGAGCGTGTCATAATCAGTCTAAATTAGGAGGGCGTGACTGGTGCTGTGACCAGCCGGGAAAAGGGACTGGGACCAACTAAATCCCCAGGTTGTTTTATAACATTACAACACTGGTAAAACAAAGGCAACAGCAGAGGTCTTCAACCATTATATTAAATCTGGTACTGAACACTATTTGCTGAAAATATGGACGTTGAGAGTCCAGGATATCAGCACTAGTGTTCTGAATTCTGTTTTGAAGTCTACAATTTCTTCACTTTGTTACTGTCTTTAATATTTTTCTCTCCTCTAGGTTAAAGGCTGCTCATTTCGCTAGTGCAATTGCTGTGAAGCCTGGGACTTTTTAATAATGTTTATTACAGAATTAGACGGTCTCGTTTTATTGATGATCTTTTGTCGGTAATCACAGAATATATTTATAGGTTTTTGAATGTGTCTTTAGAATGATGCGCTGTACCTCTGGATATTGCTAACGCAGTTAATAAGATATGGTAAGCTGACTTGCTTGATAAGCTTTCTGGTAAAGATATTACGTTCTGGCTTTTCTTTTAGATCGTACGTTGCGTGTTACACTGGATGCAATTACTTCTGATCCGTCTTTTCTTCGTGCTAACATTCTTAATGGTTCTGTCTCTGGTCCAACCACGTTTATCCTTTATATTAATGACATTGGCAGAAACTTATTTCCGTTCAGTAGGATCTATTGCGACGACACTACCTTTTACCCTGTTTTGTTCACAAGGCACTTCAATAGGAACAATTCAAACTTGCATAAGACTTGGAGTCTGACCTCCACAATGTCTTTCCCCATTCAAATTAGAATGGGGAAAGAAGCAAATAGATTATTATTAAGACACTACATAAATGAAACTAATGTTGTTTTATAAATAGTTGTTCCTTCTTTCCCTTCTCTTAAGGAATGGTTTTCTCGTAGGAATTTTGAGTTATCATTTTCTCGTAATCTTCTCTGGGGTTCTTCTATTCAGTCTATCAGAAATTCTCTCTCTAGAAAGGTTAGTTTTTTGAATTACAACAAAAATTACTTATCTTCTGTTGTCATTTTTGTCTCTTTAAATCTACCAACCAACCTCACATGGAGTACTCCTGTCACATATAAACATGAACTCCCTCATTTTATCTTAATCTTCTTGAAAGAGTCCAAATATGTGATTATAACTAAAATGTCCAAGTCTTGCTGCTACTCTTCAACCTTTCTTCATCCAGCTAACTAGCTGTATTCCTTTTATGATTCTTAAAAATTTAAAAATAAATATTTCTGCTTAACCTTCCAGGCTTCTTGTTTCATGTCTTCATGTCTTGCGCTCTCGTCAACTGATTTAAATAGAGTACGAAAAATTTAATCAATAAAACAAAAAAAGAGTAAGCAAACCCAGAATATTGTTGCCTTGTGAATAACTTAATTCATTACAATCCCCTGTATTATTTAGATATAAGATATTAATTCAAGCGCTTAATTATTCTGAATTTTTTAAAAATCCCGTTTAGAGTTTTTGGATCTTAATGGATGAATAGTAAAAGCTTACATTATATTTTAGGAGGACAGCCGTATAAAGTATAGTGAAATGAACTGGTTTGTTTTTGAATTTTGAAATGCAATCCTGCTAGGCATTTGCTTGACAGGCTAGTTGAAATGTTTTTGCCTTTTTACCACAACTAATCAGGGTACAATTTTAAGAAGCCATGGCTTAATGGTTAGTGGAACTGCACCGTAACCAAAAATTCCGGGTTCGATTTCCTGAGCTGGCAACTTTCGAACTTCACAAAAGAAAAAGTCAATGGTTGGCGCCAGGAAAGGCATTCGGCCAAGAAATTCCTTACATGCCAAAACAGAAGTCCCTTTCAAGGGCACCCCCTGAGTGAGCCCCAGTTGCAGGGAGAAAAATGACGTTAAAAGCAAAAAAAAAAAAAAATAAAAAAAAATCAGGAGACAATCTTACGTTTCTGTTGAGTAAATCCAGTAATGAACAAAAAAAAATTAAAAATTATTTGATGTCTATGCTTAATTCTGTAGCTTTTTATCTCCAACATAGATGCTCCTCATGGCTCAACAAAAACACGATCGACATATCAAAAGATGGAAGAAAGTGAAGGTACAGTAGTAACATGTGCTTGCAATCCGATCAGCAAAAAAATCAACAAAACCTATGGGTATTTATGTTAGAATATATTGTATTAGTATTTACGTCTTCAGATAGTTCTTTACTAATAAGGTAATAAACATGCTTTACTTATGTTGACGTACTACAATAAAATTTCAATCATATCAAAGGCAATCAAATTACATCTTAAAGCAGGAAAAAATTAGTTCAACTGACTGATGTCAAAAACTAGTTAATAGATCATGTCCCAAATCCTGAAGCTCTCGAAAGGAATTTGAAAACTCAAATANGACATATCAAAAGATGGAAGAAAGTGAAGGTACAGTAGTAACATGTGCTTGCAATCCGATCAGCAAAAAAAATCAACAAAACCTATGGGTATTTATGTTAGAATATATTGTATTAGTATTTACGTCTTCAGATAGTTCTTTACTAATAAGGTAATAAACATGCTTTACTTATGTTGACGTACTACAATAAAATTTCAATCATATCAAAGGCAATCAAATTACATCTTAAAGCAGGAAAAAATTAGTTCAACTGACTGATGTCAAAAACTAGTTAATAGATCATGTCCCAAATCCTGAAGCTCTCGAATTTCTCGAGCCCATAAAAAGGAAAGGAGTACAGAAAACGTACATGTACAATAAGGATCAAGAGCAGTAAAGATCAAAGAAAAGAAAAGCAAGTATTTCCCATTAGTCTTAGTAAACAAACACAAGTGAAGATCGTATCACTTCAGCGCAGTACGAGGGACAGAAAATAATATCGGACCCTGAATTCACAACAACTGATTCTTGTTCATTACAAATAATTTCATTTGTAATAGCTGTAAAAAGAAATTGTACGTGAAAGTGGTGAGTGATGAGGATAGTACTTGTTACTACCCATTTTTGTGCCCCCCCGGGGCACATCTCCTCCTATGATACTCTTTATCTCTTTTGGTCTAGCACTGGAGTCAGAGGTTGTTCAACGATTTTGTGCCTCCTTTATTTCTCTACTTGTTCGTCGTTCATCTCCAGCTATCATTATGGAGGAACGATGTACATGAAGTTCAGTGCAGCTGCTGTAATCCATCGTTTGGTAGGTCTCCCACCAGAGATAGTAATTTAATATAGGTTGTAGAACCATAAAAGAACAATAAAAGAACGATAAAAGAACAAACTAAAACGACGATATTACAGCAACATGATAAGTGAGTATGTTATTCCAAAAGGGGAAGCTTGAAAATCACTCAAGTTTCTGCAACGTTTAAAAAATCTTAGCAGCTAGTAGAATGTTTTCAACATGTTTTTCTTATTATGCTTAAGAGCCAGAAGTTTAATAAAAAAGGCCCTCAAATCTTAGAACAAAAATAAACGTTCCAAAAACACTTTAGAAAGCATCAGGATGACTCAGTTGTCATGGATAATTTAGTATCAACAAATTTTTTACCAACAAATTTTCGGCAAACACGTTCTAGGTATTAGGAACGTGAAAAGGGACACTCAGTTTACTAGTGTCAGGAAAACACCATGGGTATTAGTAATACTCATTTCATGAATCATCCCCCAATACTTGTCACTTAGAGAAATCCTTTGAAAATAAAAAAACAAAGATTTCCGACCTGCATACTGAGTACTAATATATAATCACAATCACAAATTATAAAAGCATAAAATCAAAGACTGGCAAAATTATAATGAAACTAGAACATCAACTGAAAACCAAGAAGTATATAGAGATACTAGGAGCTCCTGGAAAAACATGTTTTGTCTTTTTTTAAAATCACTATTCGTTCCTTGAATGACCATGGAGAAAATCGAATGGAAATAAATCAAAATCATCAAATTCAATAATGGAACAAACCCTGATGAAATACGAACAGAAGTATTAATTTAGCAAGGAGAAGTGAATACCATCATTTCATGCCCAGCCTTCAACAAGATTTACAGCACAGGTCAAGTATCAAGATAAATGGCTAAATAAATTATCATCGCATTGCCTACGAAATTAGATGCCACAAAATGTAGGACCCACCCTACAATACGTCTGATAAGCCACACAGTTAAGATTCTGCTATTAAAGAAAATGCAGAGAATGAAATTAAAATTACATTCTGAAATCTAAGAAAGAGAATACGGTTTTAAGTTTAATAAAGTTAAATGTCTTTTGGACCGACTTTTTTCAGAAGTAGTGAACATAGCCTGGATTAAAAAGAATATTTAGAGAAAGAAAGGGCACCTAACCCTACTCTGTGACTTACATAGTCTCTTCAAGAGAAAATGTTGAATGCTTCTTATGAGAAGTACATTCTCCCTTATCCTGTCAGTTAAGTGTCATTAATTCCCCATTTTGGGTACTTTTCGTTGTTTTTCTTTAGGCCACTTGACCAAAATTTTTACTCTGATACCCTGATTGGACATTTAAGTTTTTAATCTTCATGATGTTTTTGAGGTTTAAAACTGACTCAGGCGGATAGAGAGCGTCCTGTTAGATTTTGTTTTCTTCTGTCATAGGCTTACCCCTGTTAAGATAAATGACCTTCACATATCCATGGTTTGATGCGAACCCTCAGTGGTTTGGTTTCTGTAATAATTTTGTTTTAACAAGAGGATCCCACCATCACTCACTCCAATAAGTATCTACAGAACCAGAAAGTTACTCTTAGCTCTGCTTTTTGGGTATGAGTAACCCTATCAAGAGTACAAATTTACAACCTACATAGCTCAGGGGCTTGCTGGGACTTGTAAGGCTCCCAATTACAACGAGGTGGTACTCACAGCCAAAGAATATATTGTTATTATATTTATTAATAAAGGTAATCACTGTTTTAAACACGTTATTAAGTGTCATTATATCGATGATGTGAATGTTGAATCAGAGGAATTGTCAAATTCATTTTGTGAAGTAGTTTTGTTTTGTTTCCAAACCATTTAAATTGATTGCAAGCAACGATGTCCAACAGGTCACTAGTGCAGCTTATAACATTTAAATGCTTCCATTTCATAAAAAAACTCCCATTAATTGTCATTAAGGAAATAATGTGGAATGGTTGTGGGCATGCATGCATTCAAAAATTAGAGATCGTTATAGCCCAGAGTGTTATACTACAAGAGCCGCTGGCGTGCATAGTACCATAAGTACACTATCATCAATCTGAAGAGTGCAACAACCGAAAATGAGGGAGCGAATTTAATTCAATCTACATACAAGTGTTTCGCTCCTTACTGCAGACTGGAACATCTAAATGTTTGCATGAATATATTTAAATATATTTATATTTATTTATATATACATATATAAACAAAAAAATGAGCAACAGGTTCATTTGAAATATAGATTCAATATTTGTTATGGTGTTGAGTCAAAATTTTTTTACGTTGATACATTTACTTAACTTTAATTTATTTTATATTGCATTTTCGCCCTGTAGATTCAGATATTATATGTGTAATTGGTGTAATCAATGTGAAAGTAGTTGGCAAAATTAACTACGGAGATGCAATTTTCGCAGATCCCGAGGTACCTGGAGTAGGTACAGCAAAAGCAAACTGGAATAAAAGAAGAAAACAATGTACTGAAGCACCTCACTTTATTGGTAAGTAAAGCAATCTTTCTGGGGACGACTATTCTGGTAAAGTAGAAAAAAACAATTTCTAAAATTGTTTCAATGAGTGGATCAAAAAGAAGTTGATCATCAGTATTGCAGTAATAGAAGCTGATTTCAATCCTATTACAAAAAGTTTAACATTTATCTAATCAGAAACAAATTAATAAACGTTTCAACTTTCCTCTTCATCACCGATATTCCTTACTGTTAACTGTACAAGCTTTGCACTTTTGGCAATTTTTGGTCCTAAAATTTTTTCCTTATACACCGAGTGCAAAATGTTCCTTATCAAAAACACTGGTGTTTTTATTGTTCAAAATTAGTGATTTCGCTACTGGAAATAAAAACGTACTGCATTCTTAACAACATATTGTCTTGTTAAACTCATAAGATTTAGTATATAGAACACTACTAATAGTGTCTTGTTCCTTGGTAATGAGAAATTGATAATATACAGCATTCCTAGCAAAAGTACTACAATATCAGGAGGAATGAAACATTTTGAAAATTCCTCAGCGTCAGATTGATCATTTGCATTGTTGAAGACCGAGCCAACATTAGAAATTTTTCAGGTAAGTGTGAAACTAGACTTGGATAGGAAGAAATTAAATAGTTTAAACAGTAAAGAAGATAATTTTTCAAGTCAGCAATTTAAATGCGATGTTGACCAGAGTCTTTAGAATGATCAAGTGGACTTAGTTTTAAAACCAAGTTTGGGTTTATAATGACAGGACCCAAATTTTTATTATTTGCAAAGAGAAAGTAGATAAAGAAATTCCAAAGTCATTTAGAATAGAATCGCCAGAAAAAAGATCTAGGAAAAAGATCAGCCTTTTCCCAAAAGGAGATAAAAATCTGAACCCAATCAAAAAAGGAAGGAACCACTGACTAGCCTGAACTCTTGACTGCCAAATATTTGGAAAGAAATAGATTCATGAATTACGCTCAGTGCAGGAAGATTTTGCATGAAAAATAACCTTTTTACAAGCATTGCTAAGAAAACAAAAACTTATCGGTACTATTTTATTGACATTGAGGGTAAAAATTATTGCAATGGGCAATCGTAAAAGATAAGTGGGCATCTCACCATGGAGAAGAATGAGGCTTCATTTTTTAACTACGACAAGATACAAATGTTTTAGTGCTGCCCTGGACCCATTCGGTAAATTCAGTTGTAGCATCAGTAGCCCATCAGAAGAAATATCATTAAGAAATTAACGAGATCCATCCATGTCAGGGTAATCAAATTCTTGCGATGATATGGCTTTTCAAACAGATTTTAAAAAGTTGCTGAACAGTTTCATAAGAAGGTAAGAAAAATGATGCCAGAGGGTTAAATTTGAAATATTTATTTATTGTTAGTGCATAAAAAAATAACAACGTTAACCTGATGAAGTAGAGATTAAAACAAAACCCATCTTTACCAGACAACTTCAAAAAAATAAAAATAAAAATAAAACTCCAACTAGAATAATCTTTCTGACTTAAAGATATAAAATACGAGGAACAACGAACCAGTTTTGGTAATATTAATAAACTATATTTCGACATCTACATCGTGACAGCATCAACTGTAAACACAACAAACTAGAAAGGTCATTTATAAATAACAGTTTCTAAACGTAAACAAGAGTTTGAAATGATACAAAAGAAAGCAATTCTCAAGAAATTAATTCTAACACTTTTGATGCTATTAAGTCTGACTATATCAGGAGAAAATGTTTGACAAAGACAACTTCTGAGAATGATACTTGGAACCAGGAACCATTAGTACCAACATTAAAATAGTTCTGAAGCAAGGCGTTTTTAATTTGTTCTTTTTTATCAATTTCAATGAACGAATCTAATGATATATGTAAGGAAAAGAGGTTTATGTAACCAAGGAACCACTCATACTGTGACAGGCACTGAAACATCGGTTGATCATTGCACGTACCATTATTGAGTAGACGTGTGATTAGGCAGCGATTAGACTTGCCAGTATAACTTTTCCCGCAACCTGGACAAGTTATACTATATATCACATTTGATTTATTCTCTTTTGGTACAAGATCTTTCATGGACGTAAGAAGCGTCCAAAATGTGTGTGTGTGTGTGGGAGGGGGACGGGGAAGCTCTCAAAAAAGAGGAACATGACCACTTCCATAAAGCTCCTCCAATTTGTTTGTACGGTCTTCTACTTGTTTGATTTTTGTCAAATCTCAGATATTATGACTAGCTGACCGAGATGCTCTGAGTTTTTGAAGTAATTTCCTGTATGAACGTAAATCACATTGCTAATAAGCTGTGCATGAATCGCAACTCTCACCCCTGTGTCCATTATGATAACCTGTTTATTCTTTCAATGGAGATGACCGACAATGACAAAGTCTGTTCCAGAGGTAAAGCAAAATTGTGAAAACAATACTCATAATCCTCCTCATGGAAAGCTTTGATAACAAATATCGTTCTGGGCATGCTCTGGATCTTACCTTAGTGAGAATCTGGAGAAAAGGATTAAGCAAAGAGAGCGCTTTTAGTTTTGGAAAGAGCACTTTTGCAAAGTTACCCAAAACGTGAGGGGCCATGGTCCCTCTGCCCCCCGGCTCGTACGTCCCGGAGATCTTTTGTGGAGCAAAACTTGGAAAGTTACTCTTCTACGCTTCTTGCCCTTGGCTTCAAATAACCTTATTCAGACATTATTTCATTTGGATTTTTTCAGTTTTCTCAAATAAGATCTAAGTAACTGTTCACATTTATTTCCAGCATACTGAACTTTTACAAAAACTATAGAGACCGAAAAAATTGTCACTTTTTTCTTATACAACAATTTTCCCTTATTTTGGTTTGAGATTTTTAAAAAGGTTTGAGCAGCAAAAAAAGAATAACCATTTCATGACATTAAAGTCTTGATTTTTCTGATATGTTTGTTAAAAGCGGCATGTGTAAAACAAATTTTGGTAGTAAGAGCGAAATAGTGGTTTCATCCATGCTTTCTACAGGCACCAAGGTGTTTCATTTGGTGAAGTAACAGAATTACCCAGCATGAGTAGCTTTATAAAACAAATATGTTACATTGTTGTGAATGTCTATGTCACGGAAGAGTACTTTGACATCAAGAAAGTGATCAATAGTAAATTAAAATTTTTTTATCATATTAGTTCATTTTCTGCATGATTTGATCAAAACCTTCAGGTTTGGTTAAGATGAGAGTGTCACCAACATAAAAGGTGTAGAATTTAATAATTACAGATGTAATTAACTCATCAACAATTCCGTTTTACAGCTCAGTCATGATTACATCTGCGAGGTTTGTACCAAGCGAAGAGCCCGCTGAGACTGGTAATGGCAATGAAAGTTAGAAAGGTTTTTTTCTTGCAAGCATCATTTAAAAGTTTATATAGTTTCCTCCTTTTGATCTTTGTATCAATATATTTATCTCCGCATATCCTTTTAAAATGGATGGTGTGAAACTTTGGTTTTGCAACCTACTGACAAGCCAGATACTTCAAAGATGTTATGATTATTAGCAGCTTTGAAAGTGCATATCTTTCGTCTATTTTGTGAATCCATTCTACCTCACCAATTGATAACATGAAATTTATCAATAGCCTTACTGTAACTCACATTGTTAATTTGTTTTTAATATACATTCTTGACTATGATGGTTAATAAAGACACTTTTCTATATAAATAAGTAGTGATGATTATGATGATTATGATGATTATGATGATTATTAATCTCTAATTTTTGAAATTCGCTTTGACTTATGATTATTAAATACTGTAGCGTGGTATATAAGAGCACCTTTTTTGTTACAGAAAGTGTTTTCGGATGGTTATGCATTTTGAATGTAAAATGGTCCAGAAAACTATGTTTTGTAGGCATAAAGTCTTTCGTGTGACAAAATGCGAATCACGTGACAAAGTGCAAGTAACGTTCAATAAGCTGATTTGAACCAAGTCTAATAGTTTGTAACAATTAATCAATCTTGTGATTGACTTTGTTGCATTAAAAGAACAAAAAATTCAGCTGTATGAACATGAAATTAAAGTTCGCTGCTTGTTCGGTTATTTATTTACATTGCGAAACAAAATTTCGAAGCATTGTTTTATATTTTTGTCATTGACACTATTTTAAAAAAATACTAAAACCTTAATCTGGCTAATTAATCATTCTATTTAAAAGTAATTAATTATAATATAGCTTAGAGTGTTTTTCAACAATATAGAGCACAATTGTTGCCACTGTTATTCTAACTGCTGAATTCGCCTTGAGAAACAGACGTTACAAAAGAAATGATTTTCTGTATAGTAGATACACATTAGAGACTACAAACTAAAGTTTCAAACTTTTAAGTCCAATTGCCTTGGAATCTTGAAATTAAAATAAATCGAGTTTATTCTAAACATGAAGGAACCTGTTCCTTATCCCATTACCATTTTCTGCCCACATATTGCTTCTTTTATTTACTGACATATGAACTGACATCATCGACCCAATTTCTTTTGTAACACAGGTGAAAAATCTGGTGTAAAAACTTCAATTTGTGTTTCCCCGGGGAAACATTTTGCAGCGATTCTTCGAAAAAGGGCCACATGTTTCAGTTGGCCTTTTCTGATGACAAGTAGAAGCCCTGTCGCTTTTTTATTATTAACATCAACTTCCTCTCGTTTCTTGCTGGTTGCATGACCACTACGTTTGTCATTCTTGCGGTCCACGGAATCTTTTGAATCTTCCTGAAGAACTACATTTTCGATCCGTCAAATCTACATTGGTCGGCTTTGTGAAGGGTCCATAACTCAGAGCTTTATAGAATTATCGGCTGTATGTAGTAGAAAAAAGCTCGCAGTAACATTAATTAGTTGCAGTTATCGCTTAAAATCCTTGGTCAAAGCTACTTGTGACAGGTATCATGTATACATATTTGAAATAATGGCAATGACTTTTTATTTACATCAGTACTACAAGTATTGCTGAAAATGTAACTGAATAAATGAAATGCAAACTACATCATAGCAATTTTGCATAGTTAAGACATGCTATTTAAAGACATAGTTTACGGTAAATTTATTTGTAATTATATATTCATTTTTTCTGCTTTACTAAATTAATCTAGGAGCGTCAATGGAGACCAAGCTAGTTGAAAACGAGAACGAAATTCATGAAGTGCGTTCCTTTGTTTCCCTGCCTGTTACATTTTATTCCAGAGAAAGTGCATTTGAGTTAAAAAAGAGTAAAGAAAATATGTGCAAAAGTAAGTACGACAACGACTCTTAATAATATTTCAATGAAGTGACTTTAACGAAATTAAGTAATTTATTGCAGAAACTTTGCGATGTAATCAATTACCTAGCAAACAGTAAATAATCATCAGGAAGATTTCACGGTATTTATTCCAGCTATTTGTTATTCACACACAGGCATTTTCAAGGCAATAAATGATTGTAACCAAGAGACTGCGTTTATTTCTTCACAAAACAACAAAAATATTTATATGGAGCATGATATTTTCAATATAATTCATGTACAAAGACGTTACCCACATAAAATACAAAAACGGAAGTGGCGAAAATACAAATTGCACGACAGACACGAGTAGTGGTTCACAAAGAATGAAGACTGCGCATTATTTCGCCACCAATCAGTCTGTTTGATGGCTTTTCTAAAAAGCAAACACCATAACGTGTGTACCTATTCGTTTTAAATAATCATACTATTGTTTGTTGTGCTAAAAAAGCGCTGTGTTTACTACTGAAGCATTTCAGTTTTCTCGGACAAACGGCTTGCTGTTCCCGACCAAAATTTTATTGAGGTATTTTATGCAACTGTCGGGTGTTTTTTTCTTTTTGTCGTTGCAATGAGTGTTTCCACAGTGCAGTGCTGTATCGGAAATGTCCATTCAATATGATATTTGTGCATGTGACTTCTCTTTATTTGCTTCCAATATATGGCATGTCTTGAAGAAGTAAATGGTGTCGATCAGGATTCACACGTTCGTCACCAAATATAAGCACAAAATACAAACAAAAACAAACAAAGGAAACAGATCTTCATAGATTTTATTTAGAATGCACTATTCTTGCTCTGCATCGAAAAAAATTAGGAAAAACAAAACAGTGACTAAGTAATGAGAACACATTTTACATAACAAACATAACGTCTTGTTACCGTGACACCTGCCATTACATTATTTTTCACTATTTCTTCATCTTCATTAATTGATTTGTTACTAACTTGGTGTAGATACTAAATTTTAATTTACAGTAAATGAATAAAAGAAATCATCTTTTCTTCTGTACCTGCTTTATTCTCGT
Organism: Morbakka virulenta; assembly: GCA_003991215.1. NCBI lineage: Eukaryota > Metazoa > Cnidaria > Cubozoa > Carybdeida > Carukiidae > Morbakka > Morbakka virulenta. The sequence goes on along the minus strand of RDPX01000067.1, from coordinate 2,805,219 downwards.
CTTGCCTTCATCGTCCATTTCTACCTTAGTCTCAAACATGATACCTCCAATACTAACCAGGCATGATGAAAAGGATATAGAGTCTTTTTTTCATTGAAAATTTTTATCTTTCTTTAATTATTTCATGTCTCTTTTAGTATTTACTTTTACATCTATCTAAAGTCTATCAAATTTCTCTGAAGGCTTATCTATATTTAAATGACCTACAAATGCTTGATAAATTTTTAAAGAACTACAGCTCTTCCTGCAACAGTGTAACTCTCTTTTGAATTAGTTCATTCAATCTCACAGGGGATTTTTTCCCAAAGACAGCTTTTTAGTTGATATTACAGCAATAAATGAACACCAGAAAACTGTTAAAAATTGGGCGCTATAGGTACATGCAGACACCTTTTCATTAATTGGAAAAATATTTTTAAACATTATTCGACATATGGTGATGTTACCACACAAATTTACAAACTGTAGGTTTACCAAGCCTTCTTTTACAAATACACAAACAAACGACAAGTAATCCATCCATTTGTCGTGTTTGATGTGACATAATTAATGAAACTGATCCGAACACCGTAAATTCCAACAGAAAATTGGTTTTAAATACACTTGTAATGGTTTATTTAACAATCAAAACGTAATCAGCTGTAATTAAGATATTTTTATTTTAGACGCAAAGTTTGGTTTATAGCAGTTATCGACAACAAAGTCACAATGTAATATATTTGGTGCCTTGTAATAACAAAGTAGGAAAGCCTCTTTGTATGGTCTTTGTTGACCTTGTGAAAGAAGAACGTGTCAGAAAATATCGTGAGAGTAGTGTAGAGTCTTTATAAAAGGTGCTATACCAAGGTACTCTGCGGGGCAGAGGAATCAGAGCCCTATGAGATCAAGGAAGTAGTGGACCATGGATCAGTGCTCAGCTCTTTCCTTTCTGCGATAGTCCTGGCATCATGAAAATCGAAGTAAGAATTAAATGATTCGCTATCTAATTTATGCAGACATTCTTGCCATCACCGCCCAAGTCCAAGGAAAGACGTCAGGAAAGAATTCATAGCTAGCAAGAATCAATAGAAACAAAGATCTTGAAGGTGAACACAGCAAAAAATGAATAAATATTTAGATTAACAGAGCTCAAGAGCAAATAGGTGTTAAATTTATGCATGGAAGGTATAGCAGGGCCCTCAGATTCAAACTCAGAGAGTGAGAGTAATGTATTTTGGAACTGATGGGTGAAAGAACTGAGTCTTTCTTGTATCTAATTTTATCACACCACGTAAAAGCTAAAAATAAACAAAAAGCTAGGGTAAGCATATACGTACTGTATGCCATGTTGTAACAGTATACTATAGGATTTCGCTGCATTACGTAATGATACAATAGTAAAACGTGTCATCTATGTACGTACTGTACATGTATATAATGAGGCCATAATAACAGTCAATAATGCGAACTCAATGCACAACACGTGTACAAAATTGGTATTTCATCCATTACAAACTTAGTACGAACTATATCAATTGATAGTGATTGCTTAAAATTCAAGTCAACAAAGTATAAACAGTAATTCAGTTTGTATTTACCTCATACTCTCTCTGGCAGATCATATATCAAAACTTCTTTCTGCACAATCTTATTTTGTACAGTAACTTAGTTAACTATTGATGGAGAGAGCAGATTGTCTGCTCCATCCGATGGAAACTGATTTGAGAGAGTGATTTCATTCTCAAGGAAACAACAGGTTGGCAGACATCAGCATTCCAAAAGGTATGATTCACGTGAATATTTCAGCAAACATAGAACCATAATTCAAAACAACCGCTTGACAGGAATCCAAAACCTAATTATTGTATATTAATGGGTCAGTCTGTTCCGGAGAAAAACCAATCCACAGCTAGCCACCAAACCAACAACAACACAATGACTCACAGAGACCGGTCGCTTGTCCACAGCAAATGAAGACTAATCATTCACTGCCTTTGTGACACAATAGTTCATTGTAGTGTAGCTACAGAAGGGAAGACAAACAAATAGATTAGTTCTGCTACTTACGCTCATTGATCAAAGAAGGAGGAAGAGGATGTCATAAATCGAGGGTAAAGCAAGGTGGGGAAAAATGAAACGAAATAAACTTAAATAGTTTTTGACAGAAAGATGGCAATAAAAATTGGGACAAAGGTACATAAAAACGAAGTTGCCCAATACCACTGAATGGTTTAGAAGTTGTTCTGCTGAGAATGGAGGAGGAGGGAACATTAGAGAGAACAGAATTAAGAATACTGAAACAGATTACTGGAATCTCTGAAAACAGGGTCAGGATAACATCTAAGGGAAATCTGAAAGACATCTGTAACTGTAAAGAGAAACATAGGAAGGCAGAAACTTAAACTAAAATATCCCATCAAGCGAGACATGCTGAACATTGAGACTAGAAAAAAATGGAAGGGCAAAGCAAGCTGCCAAGGGTAGTGTTGAGTGGCCGACTAGGCAAGAAGTGGAACAAAAGCCAATGATGGAGGAGAAGAGGAATTTAGGCAACATAATCAAAAAATCAAAACACTTAAATACCAAGTTAATTTTTCATTAATACTCTCATACCACATGCTTTTTAGTGGGTGCTAACGCACATTATTTAACAGAAAAAGTGAACATTTAGATTTATTTAGGAAATGAAGACTTGAGTTTATACACAACATGAAAAAATTTATAAAGAAAATAGATATTTTAATATATAGAAAAAAGAAAAAGAAAGAAAATGAGTGTGATTTTTTTATCTGATGGTCCAGATAACAGATCATCAACGGCTGCCATGTGATTGTGTCTATTCTTTAAATTAGCTTTACTTCTCTTTCTTGGCGAAAGGATATATGTCTGAAAGATATTATAAATAATATTCACTTTCAATTATAATGTTGTTTTGAGTTGGCTTAATCAGACTGGCATATATCTTTAATAGTATATGTTAAATTGCCAAATGATTGAACTTCTCGTCGCCATTTTAGTATGGCATACTTTTCCTTCCATATCAAAAAACTCCAACTTGGAGGAAAAGGGTTTGGTAACTACTTCTGCCAGAAATGTGACGATGCCATAAACTTTGTAAGGCACTCATAAAATTATATTAGAAAGATAATATCTAGCTGGATGAAAAAGGGAGAAATGACTGAAGAGCTCAGCTGGGATAACATGGGATAATAATTCAGTAAACAACAAAGAATGATAGTATAAATTTCAGATTCAGTCTTAAAAGTGGGATAGAGACTCTCATTTCTCTCTTTGACTCAAAATTTGCTTAAGAAAGAATTTCATATTAGATATCCTGACCTTTCTACAATAAGTTAAATTTTCATCAATCCTAATGAAAGTATGGAGATAAATAAAGAAGAAATAAAAAAACTATTTATTTAGAAATTATCTTCGTATGGGATTGCGCAGAAGATGGAATACAAAGTAAATAAACCAATATTACTATTTTAGTCTTCATTCTTCGTCTTCCTAGTGTCTGTAACACTCGTAAAAAACACTAAGCAAACATCTATACGTATTTGTGTGTATTTTATCACACTTTCTGTTTCTGTTGGATAATTATTCCCGTTATCATCAATAATCTTTGATCTTACAGTTGCCCAAAGTAGTTCAGTTCAAACTCCTCCCTCTTTATGTAAGTGCTGCTTAGAGCACTGAAGACCTGGAAGTCACTGAATATGCTGTATTACTGATTTTATTTTGTTATACGGTATTTTTTTTTCGCTTAGAAAGTTGTATATGTATAGTATATAATTGTACACATTAAGTTTCCTTAATGCATTCAATTACTTTTAATTCAGGAATAATTTGTGGTATTGCAACAACAGCAATCTCCCTTATCCTGCTTGCAGTAATGGTCCATCAATTTGTAGCTAGATCAACAGCATTCCAGTATTATTTATGCAGGCAAGATGAAATGAAAGCACCTCATATTTGTCTAAAATTCAAGTCTCCATTAGACGGAGAGGTACGATTTGTTTAGCATTCTATTTTTCATGTATCACTAGTGACAAAAGTATTAACGTCATTACGCATTAAAAGAATTATTTTGACGTGACAATTTCTATTTTATCATGTTTCTTATACCTCTCTAATCCCCCTTGACATATTTTATAGATATTTTTTACATGAATTTTATTTTAATGCAGAAATAAAAATGTGCCAAGGCTTTTTCAATTTTTTTAAAACAAAGAGAAATAAAATGTATTTACGCTTTACACTTATTCACTAGGTATAATAATTTATAAATTTTTTATTTATTTTGCTTGCTAACTTACTTATCGACCTATTCTCGTATCTCAAAAAGATACACGAGGTTGAAAAAACATTAACATTCACTTTTGCTTTCCACAAGGTTGGAATATGTAATTCAAAGATTCTTCACATCTTCCTGTAAGAGCTGACTCCTTATTGTCCTCCGTCTCCCTCTTACCATCGTGTTTCCTTTACTCTCCGGTAGTAGGAGGGTTTGATCGTTCTCTTATTTGTCACGTGCATCTTCCTCAGCGAGTGTATATTTCTCAGCAGTCTGTGCCTCGTTCCCATTTCTTCCAGTACACCCGACTGAGATTCAACGCAACGTTGCTATTCTATACGAAATAAGATTTGTAAGGCTCCAGCATTCAATAACGCACAGCACAATTAAATTGCCATGCCTGTTACTTTGTTGTTATTTATTGGTTAAACCCTTATAATAGAACTTCTGGTGGAATTACTTTGTGGTCAGCCAGAGTCGACTTCTAAGCAGATATTTTTTGTTTCTTGAAGATCAAAAGTCATTTTTTTCTTTACGTGTCTCAACTAGTTCAACTAGTTTTTTCAAAATGTTTACGTCTACTTTGTTTTTCGGTGTTATTTGAAACAGACGAAGGCTCAAAAACAAAAAACAATAAAGAATAAATTTAACTAAAACTGAATAAATTTCACCGGTATGATAAAACCTCATCAATCAATGACTTTAGTATGAAGACTCAAATCATCGGTATTAGCAAGGTGATTTGACATTCTTGGCTTGGTTCAGGGAGTAACTAGTTCCAGTATCCTTTTCTTCATGGATTTTTGTTATGGTAATATTTTACGCTGTCGCTATCTGTACTTACTTACAAACATGGATACATAATATGATGTTGACAAATCTGTAGACCGTTTTTTCTGCTTGCCACTGTAAACCATTCGTTGTTAACTTACGTTATATTTTCGATGTGAAATTTGTCTGGGTGGTGCTGGACCAACTGGCAACAGATTTTACCCATCGATAGCGTTTTGTCTTTATATTTGTTATCTGATTTGTGTCGTTATGTTTCGTTGGTATTTTAGACCATTATTGTGAAAGGAACACAGTTTCGTTGGAAAGACATCAAAAGCAAATTAGGGTTGACTATTCCATCATTGGAAGAAAGCAAAGGTGCTATATTTATATATAACTTTTCAAATGTATTTTTTCAACTGTATAAATGTATGTTAGTTACTTTGTGCCAATTTCTATTGGGAACTTAATACCTTTAAATATACCGGATAGCTTAAGTAAAACAAATACGTTATAAGTAGTGCTAACTTGGGAAATTGTGTTTAAAAAAAATAAAAGTTTGGATTATGTATTTCTTCTTGTATTTGTGGAATGAGAGAAATGCATCCGAATAAAGTTCTGCTACTTTTTAAAGTCCAAGTTGGCAATACAACAATCATCAAACAGGCATCAGAACAGGTGTGCCTCAATAACTAAAGAGTCAGCTGGATTAACGTATGTGCTACTTTTGACCTCAATTTCATTTTACTTCAAGAGGAAGAGAAAGAAAAGTAAAAAGGGTTTTAAAATTGATCAAATTATTTTAAATAATTCACCCAAAAAGAATAAATTCTGCTACTCTTTGCCATTAATCCAGCAACATGCACAAAGTGTATTCATATACAGGTTGATATAACAACAAAGATAAAAAAATCCAGGTCAGGTATCTAAGCGCTTACCTATTTTGGGACTTTCTTTTTTTGTGTTTCCCTGTTAGAACAAGAAGATAAAATGTAGTTTTGTACTTGTAACAAGTAGCTGGCCTTTAATTCCTGATTTGGAATGTAATGCTAAGCGAATACGTAATGACACACATACACACACTTACTCTCTCTCTGTGTCTCTGTCTCTCTTGTCTGTCTGTCTGTTTGTCTCTCTCTCCCTCATTAGATACCAAGCCTATCATGGCTGTAGGTTATCCTTATTCTCCACTTTCTGCAACTTTTTTAAGGAGTTGAACCACTCCATTGCCAAAGATTGAGTTTTCACTACTGTTCTCCATGCAGGCTATTTCTTTGACAATATTCACAAGGATTTGCAGCCTAAAATATTGAATTTTTTTGTCAGGAATTGGGATATCGGAAAAACCTTTAGAAGTAGTATCTAAATTATTTTGAGACTTTTTAAAAAGTTTTTTCATAGCTTCTTATTTCTAATACTTGTTTCGGTAACACATTCAAAGAATTTTGATTCTTAGCTTCTGTGTTACAAATGCGCCTAAACCAACCATTATTTATTTCAAAGTCCCCTGATAATAAGCATGGGAAATGACATTTTTGCTTTTTTGTTTTTCACTTAGGTATTTCTGGAGCTTTAGCAACCTACAAGTATTACCTTAATATCGACAGATGTGCTTACCTTCGGCCGTGGTTTCGAAATAGTAAGGCAAACAGTGGTATTGTCATTCGAGGAGTAGAAATATTTGCAGTTCGAATGTATAATAAAGGCTTGAACGACGAAGTTTATGGCATTGATGAAGATGAGTGGGACCGCTTTAAAACTGTTCACGTTCAAAAGGGATGCAAGAAACCAAATCATTTAAATCGGTTTTCGAAGCCAGCAACAAACACAACGTATACACCTTTGTAGTAACAGTTCAAAAGGGATTGTCCCTTTGAAAATCGATGGATTTCTTCACTGCTGTTAAAATTCTCCACTGAAACAAACCAAACAATGGTAATTACAAATCTCATTTAAGAAGATAACTAGATCTAAAATGGTCTGTTGTGATAGGAAATCGAATCATGTACACTCCTCCTCTCTCTCTGTTGTGCTTCGCATCAAGTATTGCAATTCTGCACTTCTCACAGTTATGGTAATATCATAAATGTGAGAATAAAGACTGAAAAAGGCAGGGCAGATTTCCTGCCATATGTGGATTCGTTACTTCCACAACCGAAAAAAAGATGACCTGCATGCGCGAATAAAAGGGTGAATAATGTGTTTTCATGCCTCAACAGTTCCACCACATGACAGCCAAAACCAGTCAAGAGGTCATCAACCTCTGGCCAGCCTGAATAGAGGCCGTGACAGAAGCTTCCCTATTACCACAATCAACAACAAGTCAGCAGAAAACATATGAATCATCTGAAAGCTGGCACCAACTGGCACACATTGTGGCCTTGACATCTCACATATGCATGTAGTTACAGTACTCGGCCACTATTAGTGTTGTCAGTAGTTTAATTTTAGTTATTACAATGCAAGAATTCTAAACTTATTATTATTACTACCTATTTGGAACCAATTTTTGTCATGTTTTAAATTTTCGAAAGTCAACCTTTCAGTAGGGCTTCGTTGCTCGTTTATGAGTTTAATTAATATGAAGCCTAAAAGTTGTTATACTATAATAAAACTGCTGCTAACTAGTACTGGCTGTGAAAAAATTTGTTCCCTGTTGTGCAATTTACTATTAAGTCTTTAATTTGAACAATATGACTATAATTTTGAGGTGAAGGAGCACATAGCGTTTAATATTAATATTGGTGATTATTTTCGAGTTTCTTACTCATTTTCAAATCTAAAATGCGAATAAAAGCTGTTTTTATGAAATTATAGCCATAAACATTTATCATTACAATGCCAATGGTCAAAATCTGGCATAACTAAAAAACTTAGTTGTCAGAGTTGTGCTTCTGAATTCGTCTTTATTTGTTATTGGTATTGATGCTGGCCATCCGTTTCTCTACTGAGAGAGTCTCTAGAGAAAGCCGATACGCTTCTTCGTGTGATGAAGCGAGATTTTTTGTAGTGTGTCCAAATCGCATGTTACTCCTTTTTCCTTATGTGTTGGCTGACTGGCATAGTTGACACTCGATGCTCTTTGAAACAAGTGTCGGCCAGTTTGGGAAAGATAGGCAGCATTACAGCATGCATACGATATCTTGTACTCTACTCCGGTCTTCAAGATTTTCTTCACTAGGGACTTCAGGTTTGGTAGGACTGTTTTCAATTTGTTAAGAGTCATTATGATGTTGCAAGGTGCGTTGCATTTGTGGTGACTGCCCTCCTAGTCCTCTGTACATTTACCAACGATAGCGGATAAAAAGCGAACGCTTTGTTACTTCAACAGGGAGTGGCGTTTCCGTAGGGACATTGCTTGTGAATGGTGTTTGAGGTGGAGATTCGGTGGGTTTCTGCTATGTTTTATTCTGTGGGGTTGTGCAATGTCTTATGAATGATTGTCTAGTGAAAAAATTAAGGATTCTGGGAAAATATGATTAAACGCTCTATTCTATAGCTAGATGTTTTAACATGCCAAAGCCTTCTTGTCTTGCACTTCATAAGATAAAACGCATGTTACTAAATTCTGCTTGAAACAAGGTATTTATTGATGGCTCTGCGTGTTTTGAAAATGTCTGAGAGTTGGTGCTCAGATGTGCTGTTTTGATTGGTTTTTCATTGTAAAAATTACTTATGGTATGAAATTTGACCTTTAAGTTTTAGGGGTTTCCTTTCATGCCTACCAGAGCATTGAACGTAAAGACTGTGTAGGAAATCCTAATTTTACAATCCTTGGGAGGACTCTGGCGATAAGACATAATTACCATACCTTGAAGACATAAAAAGTTGATTAGTTCTTTTAACAAAACTCATTAACATAGAATTTGGTTGGCTTCTTGAGAAAAAGCACTAATCTCTATTGCATACTTTCACCATTTTTAGTTAGAAGTATCTCCGGGTTTCTATTATTACTTTTATTCTTGATAATTGTTGACTGTATGGACTCAGTGGGAGCCATATAATGTAGAAGCTTTATCATGCCGCGATTTGCAAGCTTTTTCTGAGGTACATTTCAAGAGATACTTCTTCCATTCACAGCTTAATGCAGATGACTTGGAACAGCTGACAATCTTTTTACTGCGACAGTCAACATTGTGATCTTCTTCCCAGCATTTTTCGACCATTTTATGACCCTCAGTGACACCTTAAACAGAGATTTTGTGCTACTCTTTTCAGGCTCAGCCCTCGTCCACGTCTTTAATATAAGTAACATATTACTGATGTTTTTCACCTTTTCGAAGATTAAATCGGAAACGAGAAGAAGGTAATAAATTAAAAGATTTTTATAAGTACAAAAACAAGTTAAATAAGTAAAGTCCATAGGGGTTAATGTGTAAAAAGTATTACCAGAATTACAAATAAGAGTTGGAGGGCTGATATGATGTATTGAGACAATTGCATGGATAAATTCCAATCTATATTTTAATTGAAATGTTTGTGTGAGCCTGTCTATCTGTTTATCTGTCTGTTTAGATGCCGATTTCTTGATAAGGGCTGAATTTTTTGTTATGGGTATGTTATCATTACATTTTAAACAGTGACAGAGGATTCCCTCCAAATGACCCAAATTAACCGAATTGTTTATGTTTGTGCGACAATAGCCTTTTTTTCGGGGTGATGGCACTTGTTATGGGAAGTTTAATATAACAGCACATAATGACCACATCAAAAAAGTACTTGGTAGAGAAGATCAATGTCCTGTTTTTCTTCTAAGGAACTCCAGTATATTTCAGATATTGGTAAATGTCAGGGACCTTTTTGGTGGTCTTTAAGAACATGCAAGGTTCATGATATTTTTGCCTCGCTACACACGTGGTCCCCTGAAGAGGCTTGCATTTTGAAGCGACAAAAATGGTAGTATAGCTTAAACCAATTGAACTGAATTGATAGTCCAATAGTAGAGAGAATTGTGAACTGAATGAAATGGTTAAAGCTCGGAGTTAATGTAGGCTACTAGACAAAATCTGAGACCGAGACAATGCTTGCGTTAAAGACTTTTCCGTAGCCAATTTCCAGTGCTCATATTAGAAAAAGCCATGTGTCAAGTAGAGCTTAAGGTCAAGATATCCACAATGCTGGAGTAAATAAGATTGCCGGTTTTGGTTGACTTGAATTAAGAGATGTATGAACCCCATATGAAAGTTTCGTTCATTGTGGATTAAGCTACATTTACCGTCATTTTAGCTTAAAAAAATTAGTTTGATATAGGAATATTACTACAAAGAATATATTACTTTATTTACTCAATACAAAATTATTGCGTTTTTATCAAGTTTCGTCTCGATTCCTTTAAAAGTTATTACAGTTGTATTATAGTAATTGGCTTTTCTAAAAAATATATTTCGGCTAATTTCAGGATTTTTTTATTCTTATTTTATCTTGAATTTTCAAAAAAATACAGTGAAATTTTAGTAACCTATTAGCAAATTAAACTTGAGTGAATACACTGTTAATCCATTTGAAACAACTTATTTGGATCAAGCTTCTAGTCTGGTGGCATCTATAAATCCTGTATTACCTTATTAGTTCATATTTGCCAGTATCTGTTAGAATATTTTTTTTATTTGCTGTGTGCTACTTATCTCTGCCAATTAGGACAGGAATTTCGAGCAGACTAAAATGTTCAAAACGCTCACCTTTTTCGGGTATAAATTTAGCATTTGGTATTTTGTATGTTAGTCAGTGCCCTAGAGTCCCGTAAGGGCTATTGGTTTAAGAACGTATGTTTAATAATGAGCGCTTTTCTGCTTCTTTTGGGTGGCTGTGTAGAATGATTAGAAGGAATAACTTATCATTTCGACGTGTTATAAGTGATACATTTTTAGCCGCAATGAAATCCTTGGATGACTTTAACATTATAATGAATATGGACGAGACCTCGTGCTATTTCGATATGCCATCTTCCCCCACTTTTGATTTAATAGGGGTGAAAACAGTGAAAGTTTAAACTACTGGGAATCAAAAATTGCGACTTACCTGCTAGAGTTGCGTACTTTTGATGATCTTGATGTTGAAATTGATGATTATTACGAAGGAATATCCTTGCCACCAAAGGTCATCTTAAAAAACCTAACCAAGACCCCACAAGGTAAATTTCCTAAAGGGATGGTAATTGATGGCACGAAGGGAGGCACAATGAAGAGAAGTATTATGTGAATTCTCTACGGTCCAGAACAGTGGAAAAACCGACCGGGATGTTTTTTACAACAGCACAAATCTCTTCTGATCATGGATTCGGCCGAATCTCATTTGGGAGGTGTGCCTGAATTTTTAACGAGATACAACACAGAATGTAAAATCATAGATGGTGGTATGACTCCATTGCTCCAATTTCTTGATACGGATGTCAATAAGACATTCAAAGATATTCTAAAAGAGAGATGGGCAGATTGGGTCGCAGGTGGTACTGAAGAGTTTGAAATTATCGGAGAATATTGAACGGACGGTCATCTTTTGTTTTTAAACGGGATTTAGCATTGGAATTCCCCTGATGTAATTTTTTTTAACGGGCATTAGCCTTCCGATCCCCATGCTGTATTCAAACGGGCTGTAGCCTTGCAATGGTGAATTTAACTTCCCCTAGCAAAGCATACGGTAAATGCAAGCTTGCTTCACCGGGACTTAAGTATGCTTTTCCTCTGGTCTCTTACAGGATTATATATCTCAATTTTGCTTTGTAGGTTCCCGTTGTGCTTTACTGTGCAATTACCGAAAAAACATAAATTCGACTACTAGCTTATATATATATATATATATATATATATATATAGTTTCTCAGACTACCGATATAGTTGACTGATGTGGACTTGTGATTTTTTCTTCAAAACTTCATTCAACCCAGCATGGACAGCCTTGACTTTATTGTTCCCGTGGCTATTGCTTGTTTA
>RDPX01000067.1:2746421-2774603 GCA_003991215.1 Morbakka virulenta | reverse complement strand
ATATCCAGTTTTTGTTCCATGTTGTAATAAAATTTGTCTATGAATGCAAATTTTTTTTTCTCGTCTAATAGCTAGGTTGTGGAACTTTTGACGTTCTGAGCACTTTCCTCCATTGTATGATTTAATGTTAAATTTGAGGTCAATCCTTATCTCTTGTCTCAACCTCATTTTCTTTGGTTTCTTTTCTTTTTCATTTTTTTACACTGTTCCATATACTTAGTGCCTTTATGCCTTGGGTGGCTTATTATCAAAAAACAAATTTCTGGGTCCATTAGAAAATTTTGTTGTCGACGGTAGAAACCTGCGTTGTAAATCACGGTGACGTCACTAACAATGCTTACATTTTCTACACCTTCAACAGACAGTTTCATACGTAGTTATTTTTTGTAGCCTTTGATTTGCAGCTAAATTTTTCATACCATTACCTCGGTATTATAGTTTGTAGAATTTTCTAGGGCAACCCAGTTTGAAGCAGACCTAGTTTTTTTACTGGAACTTCTTAACTGTATATAGTATGAGAAATCAAAAGATTATTTTTATAGCCATAAAACAAAAAAGATATTCCTTTGGTACTCTTAGCTTTATAATAACCCAGGTTTTTGGGTGTTGTTCAACCCCAATTCACTTTGTGATTAAGACCCCCCGCATGTTAAAGTTGGACTTACAACTGTCCAGAAACAAAATATTTTCGGGATAGTTGTATCAAATATACATACCAATCAAAATTGGTATGTTTATTTGGGTAACCTTCTACACTTACACCATACCCATAAAAATTATTTTCGTCAAGAATTTCTGGAACAACGTGCTTTTTCATATCCAATTCAAGAGACTAACGAGCAATGCGTTTAAATTGTATGTGAGGATGGTTTAAGATATCAATGGCAAATGGAACGCTCCTTGACCTGTACACATCTGATACACGTTTAACTCCAATATCACCATGCTCCCGTGGTAACATTTTTTTCTCCTGGATCACATAAAAATATACTATACAACACCTGGTAGAACTAAAATAATGTAAGAATCACGTTTCTCTCAAACAATAGCTTTAATTAGGATAGATATGAGAGCTTTATCATGTCATGAGTCGTAAGCTTTTTCCGAGCTACGTTTCGAGAGATACTTCTCCCATCGTAAGGCTACTGAAATGATTAGATACGGCTATTTTATACTCTGGTAGTGCGGGCGTGGGTGTAAACAGGGCTGGAGTTGTTTCGGGAAGTGGCGCCATACCTATGTTGTGTTTGTTGTGTTTCTTTCTTCAGTGCTGGAAGCCATATTACTGGAAGGGTGTAGGGTACACTGTTGATGTCAAAGGTATTACCTTTGACTGGGAAAATAAAAGAATTATAGACAAGGAAATCGACACAACAACAAGAAAAATAAAAGAAACAATCCATTCCTTGCAATGCAGCAATCACATCCACAGTATATCCTACACCTCACGTCCGCACTACCAAAGTATAAAATAGCCGTATCTAATCATTTCAGTATCTCTCGAAACGTAGCTCGGAAAAAGCTTACGACTCGTGACATGATAAAGCTCTTACATCTACGGCTTTCTCTGAGTCCATAAAGTTCAGAATTTTCAAGCTATAATTGGCTTTGTTACAATTACCTAAGGACAATATATAGCAACACAGTGCCTGATCAAAAGGCTAACTAGCACACAACTGGTTTGCGAAAGAATATCTGGTTTAGGAAACTAATGATGTAAAAAATAATACGTTTTACGTTTTTGAATAAAATTAATGTCAAATGTACTTAGAGTCAATATACCTTACAAACAAGACTATTCCGGTGAGCATCTTCCTGGGTTTTATTCAAGCACAAAACATTTCGAGATCTGTAACTTTAGCTCAAAGTTAGTTAATAAGGTAATCTCTAGATTTGGTCAGTCAAAGACATCCGGTCCTCTTAATCTTTTTTTCAGCTTATCGACTTTTTCCCTCTTTCAATTTTATCTTTGAAAAGATGTATAAACTCAGAACTATGTCACTTATAACTGATGAACAAATTGGGCACAGTACTTCTAGGAAAGAAGCCGGCGTTCGAACCTCTTGCATGGTAATTTTTTTAAACACTCAGTGACTACTTCACTTCAATTGCTACTAATGAATTAATATTAAACACAGATTAAAGACAAAAATTCATTCTCACACACAAATATATGTTAAAATATGAAATCATTAATGTACCTCAAAATATGATGCTAACGCATCCTCATGGTCGAAGATGAATTGTACAATAATTTCTAACCATGCTTCATCTGTATTTCGTGGATCATCAGCATATTTTCTAAAGAGCTTGAAATAAAAAGGAAACTTTTTGAATGTAGATGAATTTGGATCTTACGTTCGTTAAAATTTTTGTTCTAAGGTTTTTAGAAGGGGTTGTGCATTCCCCTTAGTACATTGGCTATTGATAGTGGATACCCATTTGCTATCAAAATAAGAATATGGTAAATCCTTTACCTCGAGTGGTAGCTGATAATCACCCATCGTAGTGGCATCTTTACAACTCAGAAAATGAAAACAAAACATAATATCACAGAGCAAATTTCACCTTTTTACTTATGAACAAATATTTTGATTCAAATGGATCCAAGCACCCAGAGAAAATTTACCACAAAAAAGTAGACCCCTTTTACTTCTGGTCCATGAAAACGCGACCACTAGCAATTGAAGACGAACACTGTTTAGAACAAACTTTAGAAAGAGACTGCGCTATAAAAAAGAAATTTTGTTATCCTGTATCTTTATTATTTTATAAAAACAATAGTAGTAATAATAATAATAATAATAGTAGTAATCACAAATAACGATAATAACAAATAATGATAATAATTATAATAATAACACAAGCGAACAAAAAACGCTTCTTTTTAATAGTGCCAGGAATGTTTCAGTTGATTTTGAGTAAATTATGTGTGCTGATTCCAAAATTAACATTCGTTTTTTACCGTTAACTCTAGATTTTTTGCTCTTAAATATACCTATATATCTGAAATGGGTAAAGATTTCTGTTGCGGCTTGTTATACTGATATATCAGTGCTTACTCAATATTGTAAATACGAGCTAAAAGAAAACAAATATCTTCAGCTGGTTTATAGTATGTTCTGAAATTCAGTAACTCATATTAAGCATTTATTTAAATTGAATGCTGTTTAGTTGGTCTCCTCAGCTAAACTTCATACCTTTTTCGCCAGTCATTTATTCAATGTTATAAAATACATTCCTGTCCAGGTAAAGGATTTTGTTTCAATAACTTTTTCAAAACAACTTTTACAATTTGTCATTTAAATAAGCATCTGAGAACTTTAGTTTTCTAGGTTGGTTCTTACGTCACAAAACCACTCCCAAAAAACTGAAAATTGAAAGCTGAAGTCCTTTTTACTTCACAGAGAAAAGTTGATTAAGTACCATACTAGTCAATCAGTTTTCCTATTCTGGATTTTAGTTCCTTTAATATCTAAGTTTGAAATACAACCAAATGCTCCTTAGCATATACGACAGCTTTAAAAAATATGGGGCATTATGTCATCCTTCATAGCATGCTGAGGAACAAAATAACTCTTGTAGACATCTTTACAACCTACGTGCCTTTTCAGCTTATTATCCCGTGTTTTCTTTACTTTACCTGCTAATTTCAACTTTAACTCAGTATGTTCACTATTTGTTTTCTTTCATCCTTATTTTTCACTTACTCTTCCTTCTCAGTTTGTGGAATGAGAACCTTCTGGTTAAACAGCCATGTATCATTACGATCCAACATAATAGGCTAGTAAATACATTATTAACAGAAAATAAACAAACTTCAGCAACAGATATGGTTAATGAGAACATACGAGCGTCTGCTAACGATAAAAGCCACAATTTTTATAAACATCTGCCCTAAAATTTTAGAATTTGATGCCTAGAAGGGTCTTGATAAGTTCTGTTCTTGGAAAGGTTTTGGGCTATTAATACTAGAAAAAGATACTAAAATTGGTGTTGAGATCTTTTTCAGCACTCAAAAGACAGTTGCTGCTTCTGGTAATGCAGAAAAGAGAGTGTTCTCTGACAGCTGTACTCGCTTGCTGTTTACATTTGAGAGAGACAGTTAAAGGTGGTAATGAAAAATGAAAAATCCGTCTTGGCCCCTGGTAAAAAGGCATGCAAATGTGATATCCCAGAAATTCCTTGCTGTCAAAAAACATATGTAAAGGACGAAAGCTTGAGAAAACACTTGAGAATACTCAAGCTTTATCCATTTACCCTTTCATATTTTTCACCAGTACCCAAGTAAATTGTAGTAAGCTTTGGAAATTCATGATTTATTTATTGATGCAAATTTATCTATAATTTACGTCTAGTTTATGTCTAATATAAGGAACAAACCAATCCGAGCACCCTACACTTTACTTTATGCAAAAGGGTTTGTTTATCACATTATAAATGACATTATTGATGGTATTTAATACTGATGAAGTCAAATGCCAGTGCCATAAGCTAATTCCAAGTCCACAGGTTTTCAAAAAT
This sequence comes from Morbakka virulenta, assembly GCA_003991215.1. Classification (NCBI taxonomy): domain Eukaryota; kingdom Metazoa; phylum Cnidaria; class Cubozoa; order Carybdeida; family Carukiidae; genus Morbakka; species Morbakka virulenta. The sequence goes on along the minus strand of RDPX01000067.1, from coordinate 2,770,079 downwards.
ACGAGTTTTGTCTGCCAATGGAGAAGGAAAAAAAAATCTAAAAGTTAAAAGCAATAAAGATGTTTGTATCCTGACACTAATATTTGCATATAAAAGTAAAAGCTCTAGCATTGCTCAGGTACACCAATGTTACATACCATTTTCCTAGATTGTATCAAATCATGGAGTTTCGTGTGACTTTCACTTAGAGACAACCCTCTACTTTTCCATATTAAATGAAGATGATTCTGTAAATCCACTGGCATTTGATTTTCTGATTCTGCCATTCCCTACACATTTAGGATACAATTTACATCAATATTGTAAGGTCAATATTTTCAAAATGTTTGGTAAATACAAGTTTATAATACAATAAGTAGAGCCAGGACAATAATACCTGACAATGTAAAGTTGAAGCCACTCATACTTCATTCTAGCTCAGCCCTAACTTACTAGGCGAATATTTACAAAAAATAATAACCCAAATGCCCATAGAGATATTTGAAAATTATCTGACCAAAGAAAAGTAAAGCCAAACAGACATTTAACTAATAAATGTTTAACCTTTTCAAAGTTTTATATGGTTGAAAATAGTGATGTTAAACAAAACGTTTGTATTGGTAACAATGGAAAAGAGAATGGTTTTTGAAGAAGAAGTTACTCATAAAAAAATCTCGTGTTGAAGACGATATTCGATTCAATTAGATCCAACATAGACTTAATTGGTACTAAAAGTAACAAAGAACGACAACCTCGCTTTTTAGACAGGAACATTTGACTGTAGCAGATGTGGAGGGAAAGGAAAAGTGTGGAAATTGCATTTGTGGAGAGGATTTATAATAAGTAAGAATTAAAAAATATGTTTACCTTGCCCTGGGAAAAACATGGATTCGAACGCTCTATTACTCTATCTTGGGCTTTATCAGTAAATTATCTAACTCTTTACAATTGAAAATATGTCTGGTGAGGCTTAGGAGCCAACCGAAGCTTGGGTTTCTACCTCGATTTTTGCAAATATAATTAGTTGGTTCGCAGTCTGCAATGGCTCTTTTATTTTCCATACGCCTTTTTTATTCCAGTAACATATTATGGGCCTTTTCTCATGGATCAATACTTGCTCTGGTAGTTGCTTTGCTCTGCTATCATCATCATCATGATCATCATCATCTTCCTCTTTCGGCGCTTCCTTTCAGGTGTTGTCACAGCGATTTGGCTCTTTCCATTTGCGTCGGCCCTGTGCATCCTCCTCTGACAGTCCAATCCTAACCACGTTATTATTTACGCAGTCTTTCCAACTTTTCTTCGGTTTCCTCCGTCCTCTCCTTCCTGTTAGCTCTATTCTAAGCACAGGTTTCCAAATATGCCTATCTTCTTTCCTTTGGACATGTCCGTACCACCTCAAACATGCCTCTGCAAGTTTTCCTGCGATGTCACATACCCCGATAGTGCCTCTAATCCGCTCATTTCTAACCATATCCCCTCTTATAACTCCAAGGGACCACCTTATCCTGGGTATTTCTGCAGTCTGCAGTTTTTTCTCAGAACTTCCACCGTCTTGTACAGCTTCCCTTTGAGCTTTACTGGTACTCTGTTATTGCACAGATGTCACGTCATGTTCCGTCAGCTACTCCACCATGCCTGGAATGGTTTCTTCACTTCTTTATCACAATCTCCACTTTACTCAATAGTGGGTCCGAGGTACTTGACATCCTCTACTTCTGTGAGTTCATCATTACTGATTTTGATCAGTGGTGCCTAGTATTTTCTGATTATGCAGAGAAATTCCGTCCTTGCACGAAGATGCCGCCATCCTTCCAAAAAATACCAGTGACCACCACTATTGCGGAGAGCAGAGGACTTAGATCTAGTCCCTGGTGTAGTCCTATTTTTATACTAAAAGCTTTCGTCTTTTCTGCTGCACATCTGATGACTGTCTTGCACTCTCTGTACATTTCCTGGACCCCACGGACATACGTCACTGACGCTTCTTTTCTCCTCATATAGTACCAATTTTTTAATGTCTATGAATACGCAATGGAGCTCCTTTTGGCCTTCCCTGTGCTTTTCCGCCGTCATTTGCAATTCAAAGATAGAATCTGTTGTGCTTTTGGTGGGCACAAATCCGTACTGTTCTTAGCTGATTTCAATTTATTCTCAAATTCTCTTATCCATAATCCTCTTCCAGGCCTTCTCGGTGTGACTTAATAGCTTTATCCCTCATTAGTTGGAGCAGCTCTGAAAATCTCCTTTGTTCTTTTAGATGGGAACTAGTGTACTTTTGTTCCAATCTTCCTGTATCTTCTCTGTGTCAAGAACAATGTTAAATAAATTTGTAAGAAACTCGACTGTGTATTCTCCTAGATGTTTCCAGGCTTCCACTGGTATGTCATCAGGGCCCACTGCTTTACCATTTTTCATTTCACTAAGCGCCCGTTTTATTTCCTCTTGTGTGGTGGGACTGATGTCTCTCTCTTCAACTGGTCCGACACTTTCCCCATCTTTCCTGGGGTTTTCCACATTCATTAGATTTCAAAGTATCACCTCCGCCTCTACAAGGTTTCCTTTTCGCAATCCATTTTATTTTGTTTAAATCTGTTTTCGTCTTTCGCCATCTTCACGTGCTGCATGTCTTTGCATACTTGTTTCTTTGCTTGGCCAATCTGTAAACAGATTTGATTCCATCACATGTCTCCATGTTGTTGTACAGATCATCAAATGTATCTGCTTTCGCTTTTGCTACTACTCGCTTGACCTCCCTCTTTGCTTCTTGATATGCATCTTGAGTCTGTTCTCCTCCAATGGAGCATTACTTCTTGAAGGCTTGCTTCCTTTTCTCTATGCTATACTGTATCTCTTAATTCCACTACCAAGTTCCCTTTTTCTTTTCCCAACCAGTAGCCAAACCGAGCAGTTCGCCAGCCACTCTGCTCATTTCTTCTGCTCTAACTTCCCGATTTACAGGCAATACCTCTCCAAGCCTCTTTCTGACCTTACGTCCTGAACCTTTCTGTAGTTTGTTGTTCTTCGAGTCTCCACCATTTGATTCTTGGCTCAGCCTCAGTCCGTTGTAATGGCGTCCGGAGCTTCATTTTCCATATTAACGGTATGACACATTAACCGCCAGTACTTTGCAATTTGTGATTTTCTTCAGTGGTCTTCTTATGCAGAGTATGTAGTCAAGCTGAGTATTATATTGTCCACTCTAATATGTGACCTTTCGCTTTAATGACTTCAAAAAGAAAGCATTCACAATAGTCAAATCAAAGCTTTCTGGGAATCCCATCATTCTCTCCAAATGTTCATTTGTTGATCCCAGTTCGTACTTCACCATGTTTCTTTCGTATCACGAGTTTTCCCCTCTGATTTGTCCATTTAAATCTGCCCCCATGTAAACACGTTCATCTACGGAGGTATTGCTCACACAGTCGTCCAGATCTACCCAGAAGCTTTCATTTTCCTCATCGTCACATCCAGTGTGTGGAGCGTAGGCACTGATGACTTGCATGATGACGCTACTGACCTTAGCCCCACAATTCGGTCGGAGCACCTCTCTACTGAAATTACACCTGCTGTTAAAGATAGACGGGGGATAATGCCTACCCCTTTCTTGTTACTTGTTGTCCAACTGTAACATAGCTTGTATCCATTCCCAATTTTCATTGTCTTCGAACCTTTTCACTTTGTTTCCTGGGCGCATAGGAGCTTCACCTTTCTACTTTCCATTAAATCCACAACTTCGTGTCCTCTCCCCGTCACTGTACCAACATAGAGTGTACCAATCGTGATATCCTGTTTTAGGCCTTTCTGCCGTCACTTTTCCCTTTTCCCTCAAGGCCTTTTCCCTCCTTACGTCCTTCTGCTTCTGTAGATGGCTGTATAATTTCCATTACCTCGCTGGTCTCTCAAGGTAAAGGCGGTAGTTGTTAACCCTGGTCGAGACCTATCCGTAACGTAATTTACTTCTTCTGTCATTTATACTTTTGAATTGGAAGGTGATTTTTCTGGCAAGATGCCATTCCTGACGCCAACCACAAAAAAAGGAGGTGTGCCTAGTCTTTGGTAACTTTATATCACCTTCCAAGGCAGGAAGTAATCCACAAGGCAGTGAAACTATTTAACCCATAGCTGGGTGTAAAGGGGTGGCCATCCATGGCCGGTGACCTCAAAAAGGAAATTTTTATGCCCATGGATGCATCGTCCCCACTTGNCTTCCAAAAAATACCAGTGACCACCACTATTGCGGAGAGCAGAGGACTTAGATCTAGTCCCTGGTGTAGTCCTATTTTTATATTAAAAGCTTTCGTCTTTTCTGCTGCATATCTGATGACTGTCTTGCACTCTCTGTACATTTCCTGGACCCCACGGACATACGTCACTGACGCTTCTTTTCTCCTCATATAGTACCAAATTTAATCTCTCGACACCCTTTCATATGCTTTTTCAATGTCTATGAATACGCAATGGAGCTCCTTTTGGCCTTCCCTGTGCTTTTCCGCCGTCATTTGCAATTCAAAGATAGAATCTGTTGTGCTTTTGGTGGGCACAAATCCGTACTGTTCTTAGCTGATTTCAATTTCTTCTCAAATTCTCTTATCCATAATCCTCTTCCAGGCCTTCTCGGTGTGACTTAATAGCTTTATCCCTCATTAGTTGGAGCAGCTCTGAAAATCTACTTTGTTCTTTTAGATGGGAACTAGTGTACCTTTGTTCCAATCTTCCTGTATCTTCTCTGTGTCAAGAACAATGTTAAATAAATTTGTAAGAAACTCGACTGTGTATTCTCCTAGATGTTTCCAGGCTTCCACTGGTATGTCATCAGGGCCCACTGCTTTACCATTTTTCATTTCACTAAGCGCCCGTTTTACTTCCTCTTGTGTGGTGGGACTGATGTCTCTCTCTTCAACTGGTCCGACACTTTCCCCATCTTTCCTGGGGTTTTCCACATTCATTAGATTTCAAAGTATCACCTCCGCCTCTACAAGGTTTCCTTTTCGCAATCCATTTTATTTTGTTTAAATCTGTTTTCGTCTTTCGCCATCTTCACGTGCTGCATGTCTTTGCATACTTGTTTCTTTGCTTGGCCAATCTGTAAACAGATTTGATTCCATCACATGTCTCCATGTTGTTGTACAGATCATCAAATGTATCTGCTTTCGCTTTTGCTACTACTCGCTTGACCTCCCTCTTTGCTTCTTGATATGCATCTTGAGTCTGTTCTCCTCCAATGGAGCATTACTTCTTGAAGGCTTGCTTCCTTTTCTCTATGCTATACTGTATCTCTTAATTCCACTACCAAGTTCCCTTTTTCTTTTCCCAACCAGTAGCCAAACCGAGCAGTTCGCCAGCCACTCTGCTCATTTCTTCTGCTCTAACTTCCCGATTTACAGGCAATACCTCTCCAAGCCTCTTTCTGACCTTACGTCCTGAACCTTTCTGTAGTTTGTTGTTCTTCGAGTCTCCACCATTTGATTCTTGGCTCAGCCTCAGTCCGTTGTAATGGCGTCCGGAGCTTCATTTTCCATATTAACGGTATGACACATTAACCGCCAGTACTTTGCAATTTGTGATTTTCTTCAGTGGTCTTCTTATGCAGAGTATGTAGTCAAGCTGAGTATTATATTGTCCACTCTAATATGTGACCTTTCGCTTTAATGACTTCAAAAAGAAAGCATTCACAATAGTCAAATCAAAGCTTTCTGGGAATCCCATCATTCTCTCCAAATGTTCATTTGTTGATCCCAGTTCGTACTTCACCATGTTTCTTTCGTATCACGAGTTTTCCCCTCTGATTTGTCCATTTAAATCTGCCCCCATGTAAACACGTTCATCTACGGAGGTACTGCTCACACAGTCGTCCAGATCTACCCAGAAGCTTTCATTTTCCATATCGTCACATCCAGTGTGTGGAGCGTAGACATTGATGACTTGCATGATGACGCCACTGACCTTAGCCCCATAATTCGGTCGGAGCACCTCTCTACTGAAATTACACCTGCTGTTAAAGATAGACGGGGGATAATGCCTACCCCTTTCTTGTTACTTGTTGTCCAACTGTAACATAGCTTGTATCCATTCCCAATTTTCATTGTCTTCGAACCTTTTCACTTTGTTTCCTGGGCGCATAGGAGCTTCACCTTTCTACTTTCCATTAAATCCACAACTTCGTGTCCTCTCCCCGTCACTGTACCAACATAGAGTGTACCAATCGTGATATCCTGTTTTAGGCCTTTCTGCCGTCACTTTTCCCTTTTCCCTCAAGGCCTTTTCCCTCCTTACGTCCTTCTGCTTCTGTAGATGGCTGTATAATTTCCATTACCTCGCTGGTCTCTCAAGGTAAAGGCGGTAGTTGTTAACCCTGGTCGAGACCTATCCGTAACGTAATTTACTTCTTCTGTCATTTATACTTTTGAATTGGAAGGTGATTTTTCTGGCAAGATGCCATTCCTGACGCCAACCACAAAAAAAGGAGGTGTGCCTAGTCTTTGGTAACTTTATATCACCTTCCAAGGCAGGAAGTAATCCACAAGGCAGTGAAACTATTTAACCCATAGCTGGGTGTAAAGGGGTGGCCATCCATGGCCGGTGACCTCAAAAAGGAAATTTTTATGCCCATGGATGCATCGTCCCCACTTGGGCAGGTAGGGTTAATGGAAAAAAAGCTTCGTAACCTAGAGAGGAGTGGCTAGTCGAGTGGTTCGCCTTGCCAAAGAGGCCCATTCCCTGAGACTCAAGTAGAGCCCGCACATCCATGCTTCGCTCTGCTGTATTCACTAGAAATGTAATGAAAATGCTGTCTTCCTAGCAATTTTAAGTATATGTTTTCGCAAACTAATTGCTTGCTGAAACATCTGTGGTAACTGGAGTGCTTTTTTAAGTAAAATTTGGTTCACGTTGAATGACTTATAAAGCTTCGTCTTCTCTTCCATGAAACAGAAACTTGGATTGGAAGTTGGATGAGATGTTCAACAATAGAGATCTGAAGAAAAAACATTGTACTCAAATAAAAGAAATGGTTACTAAGTGATCTGGTTAAAACGTAAAGCCGATAGCTCAGTCTGTAGAGGATGTCGCTATGAGCGTCATAAGTGCCATTTCGTTCCCACTGTAGAGCAAACACAGCTTTCTTTATTCCTGTAACTTTCTGTAAAAATCTTTTCAAGAAATAAAATACTCATGTACTAACTATTAAAGAAGAGAAACTTTAATTATAAACAATTCAAGAAGAAAGCTATTCTATACCGTCGGGATTTCAAATCCATAACTAACTTTAGCAGCCAGAAATTCGTAGTTATTGATGTTTTTGCTTGGACTAACTTCTTTCAAACATCTGTTTGATCTGCACGTAAAAAAAAATGTTATTTATCTTTAGGCAGTGATGAGTAAATATTTGTGCTTACAGATAGATGGATTTGAATACAGTGTGCTAATTGAACAGAGTTATACAGGTATTCATTCATACAACCAATGAAAAGTAGAATAAGTATGAAAGTTCAAGGTAAAAGGTAATGCGATTGCCGCAAGTAATTTGAGGTAATTCAGGCGTTAAATTTTGCATTTAATACCGAGGCGTTACAGTTCTCCTTTGCATATTTTCTGTCTGTCTGTCTCACCTCACCTTGACTAGCATTGTGTACACAGGAAGGGTTTGCTGTTTTGAGATGCTACACGTTGCGATTACTCGCTATCTCCTCTGTGATACCATGTATCTTCATATCTTCTCTGACAAGTCTCTTCAATATCTTTTCGGGCTCCAATCTTCTCCATGTTCCGGCTACCTGCATTTGCAACACTATTCTGATGACATCAACATGCCTTAGTATGTATACATATCACTGGAATTTCCTTTCTCGTAGAAACTCTGCGATTATTCTTATCTTGGCCTCTTTATTAAATTCACATTCTTGACATGGTCTTTCTTTGTCTTTCCTCTATTCCATTTTAGCATCCTTATAAATGTGAATTAACGTTGTTTCGAAATCTGCCTTTATGAAATACAAATTGATGCAATGAAGACAATTGTTGAAATCGACAGGCTAATTATAAATCAAGAAAAAGAGAAATAAAATTTCTATATAATAAGAGAATTAATAGAAGAAATGTTATTTCTATGAATATTATTAACAGAAATATTAAAAATGTTCTTTTTTAATTTATCAATTTAGCTTTCTATGCAAGAGAAGCCATATAGTAATGATTAGTGCAGCGGCACAGTGACCAAGAGGTTCCGGGTTCGATTCCCCAAACGTGCCAAGAGACTCTGGAAATTTATGAAAAAAACGGTCAGCAGTCAGGATGGCCATCCTTCCAAATACGTCCTCAAATGCCAAATAAAAATCCTTATGCAGGGCACCGTCTGAGCCCCTGTAACTGTTGAAAATGAAGTTAAATATAAAAAAATAGATTTCTATGGAAATATTATTTCTTTCAATCAAATAAAAGAAAAACAAGCAAGTCAATGGTAAATCAAGTTAAAAAGCCATTATTGTAAGGCTTCCACCGAACCTTTGTATGAACAAAAAATAACTCAGAAATACCCAAATATGAGAAAATTCGTCAATTGAAAAGCATTAGAGGATGAAATACAACAGAATCAAAAAAATTTGAAGTTAATGTACCTTAATGGAACTTTGGAGTAAAAGAATAGAAGGTAAGTTCATATTATTTTTAGCTACTTCTGTCTTCTTCTCTATCTTTCACTATCCATCTACTTATCTGCCCTCTTTTCTGTATTCATTTATCTATCCATCCATTTATTGATCAACACATATAGTTGTTTAACTATCTTTGAATCTATCTGTTTATTCCTAAACAAGAAATGCACCAAAAAGTGGTGGGTTAAAATTTCCATTTCAAGATGGCCTCTCGTGGTACCCTTTATTTACCTTCTTTGTATCCAAAATTGCGAAGGAGGCACTCTAGCACTGAATGCAGTTGCATTATTCAACTTGCCCTTTCAAAGTAAAAATCATCCATACATGATAAAAAGCCCCAATCTTTTTTAGGTGACTTTATTAATATTTTTTAGCCAATAGAATATGGCTGATCTAGGGCAGTCTATCTTTGATGAAAACTCCCTCTGTCTTTCATAGATAGTTAAAACTGCACTGGGAAAAGATCATCAGAAGATGGTTTACCGACACATTAAATGAACAAATCCGCTTTATGGAGGGTTATAGCAAATAAAGGACAATAGGAAGATATACTGCTCCAGATAGGTACAAAATTGTAAGTGTGCGAACGACATATATACCTACCCATTAGAGAGCGCATGATGACTTGCAAATTAAGCATCAAGATTATAGACTTGGTTATATAACCAATTACAGAGTTGAGGAATACTGTACCTATATTACATAAAGCCAATGATGAGTACCTTATAAATTCTCCGAAATGGTCGCTTCCTGATTCTCCACAACGGATAAAGATTATCAGCCTGCCCTGGTCACTGGTTGATACAAGGGTCCAGAAATGATTGTAAGCTATTGTAAAAGTTTGAAAAGTTAGGAAACTATATATAAAGTCGTACCTTGTTATAATCCAAAAGACCTGATAGTTTGATCCCCACTTTGGAAAGCATCCCTTCCCTCGTAGTCCTGTTCTCCCATTTGGATTCCTTAAATATTAAAATGAAGTAAAAATAACCAAGTATGTTGGTTTGATAAAACTCTATATCAATATTACAATATTTTTCTCCGGAGTAATCTTTTAAATATATGCTATACACTTCCTGCCAAATCTAATGCAATCTGATGCCTACAAAAAATGAGGAGGGAGAGAGACACACACACATATATACACGTACGAACATACACACAAATGGAGTGAAACTAACAATTTCATGAGCCCTATTCCCAACCTAGGTAGTGGTTTTGACTCGACATGATAATTTTTGTCTTGATGCCAAATCACACTTTCCGTTTTTCACTTTGCCTAAATCATAAAATTACATCTAGATATTATTTTCTTTCACTTTGAGTACTAAAGGCAGGTTATTTACTCTCAAAACGTTACTCATCATATTTGTCTTCGTTGCTTGTTGTTAAAATGTTTTTGCGCGCTAAACAGTCCGCCCTTCCAATGCTCTTTTTTACTTTGCTGAACTGACTACAAAGTTAAAAAAAATGTGTAATTGAAAGCGGTACTCTTTTTGATTTTCCGTATTCTTAAAATTTTGAATTTGTATTTGATAAAATTTCAACAGGTGCATTATATCAGTTTACATAATTGTTTTTCATATAAGTCCTGTGTATAAAAATAAATAAATAAGTAAAATACAATCAAAATAATGAAGAAAGGCAATTTAGTTACAAATAAATAAAAGTCTTGGAATCAGTGCTTAAAAGTTAAGCAAATGAAAATTCAAAATGTGTCTAGGAAAATTATGAACATCTGAACAGGTGTGACATTTTAAAAACTAGGCAGTTGGGTGTAAATTTTCTTAGACATATTTAAGAAAATTTGTAAAAAAAAATTATGGAAAATGGTCATGGTCAGCTAGCAGTATATGAGCTCTTAACTGTCGTTCCAATACAACTACTGCAATGCTATACCCACATTTAACAAAAAATAAATTTGATTTTCTTTAAGAAATGTCTAACTTCTTGAAGCATTTGTAAAACATGAAAAATGTTTTACATTTTTACTTTTTTACACTTTGGTTACTAATTAATACCTATTTATATAATATTAATACTTGTTTATATATTTATTCGCAAAATTGACTTTGGATATAATGGAGCTAGATCTGCAAATAATACACAGACTGAATAGCAAATTAAAAACAAGGAATTTTGCCATATGTTAGAGACAAAAAAAAATAGGGATATAGAAGGCAAGCGACAGAAAAAATATTTTTGAATTCTCTATATATTTTGAATTTACTCATTATATCCTGATCGCATTTTTGTATGAAACGTATGTCCTGGTTAAATTATCTCCTCGATTCTGTTCCACTCTTCCTTGTCTTTCGGCTATATCCCGTTAGGGATCAGCACAGTGGATCAACCGTCTCTGGCCTGCTCGGTTTGTCGCATCAGCATCCCTCGCACCAACAGCCTCCACGTCTCTGTCAATTACGTCCTTCCATCTTTTCCTCGATCTCCCTCTTCGCCTTCTGGCGGTTACTTCATAGCTCAGTACCCTCCTTCCTACATAATCTGTATCACGCCCAGCTATGTGCCCATACCAGCGAAGTCTTGACTTCCTTTTCTTGTCTCTAAGTCTCCTTATATAGAATGTTTCTCGAATGTGGTCGCTAGGAATTGTCTGGTCACGTCACACCTAGTGACCACCTCGTCAAGCGCATTTTAGCCACTTCTAGCTCCACTTCCTTTCGCTGGGTAGTAGTAACAGTTTTCAGACCATATAATAGAGCTGAATACATAGCCGTCTTGTTAACTTTTCCCTTCATCCGTGGTGATATTTTCCTATCGCAAAGTACCCCTGTTACCTTCCTCCAACTATCCCAACCGGCCTACCCTGTCCTCTTTACTTCTCTATCATAGTTTCCGTTTCCTTGTAGAGTTGACCCCAGGTAATTAAATTCACTCACTTTAGGGATTTCCACCCCTCCCAGCTGTATGCTATCGTTCTGCATTCCGTTCAAAGATAGGTACTCTGTTTTTGTCTGGCTTCTTTCCATTCCTCGCCTAACCAAGGCATAACACCACCTCTCCAGGTGTAATTCAACTTCTTCTCTTTTCTCACAACTCAGTACAATGTCGTCTGCTAACATCATATTTTGAGGAACATCTCTTCTTACATCATCTGTGAGTCTATTCATTACCACTGCAAACAGGAAAGCGCTTCAACTTTTCCCTTGTAAACCGGTATCAACACACTCTTCCGCCACTACTCGATTCTGTACCACATTGAAATAAATTTGATATTATGAACACGTACTAACACCTACTCGATCAGTGCAAACAATTTTATTGGTTATAAAGTTAAATCACTGGTATTTTTAATATGTGTAAACAGTGTTAACATGCATAAAAATTGACTATATATTTTTCTGGCAAGTTTACCTCGGTCGATCTTCGCAAATTGAACTTGAACTTGGTGTTATTCCTGTGGATGTAGGTGGTGCATAATCAAGAAAGTTTACCTGAAAAAGAACAGCAAAATGCCATGTAAAATATATTAAATATACAATTGCATATATTATAAATTATAATTTGTTATGCCATACATACAATGTTATTACGTGATACATAATGTCTTACTACATTTATAAAAGTTATATTAGAACCTAATAAAACAGAGACGCTTTTTCAATAAAAATACCAATGATTTTTCTGAGTATGGGTAGCTATAAAATTCAATTTATTTAAACAAAAAGTCGTTTAAAAGTTGTTATTAAAAAAAGGTGTTACAATGTTACAAAATTATCTAAGAAGGCCAGTTGTAGGAGACGTCTTGGCCTATCAGAATTCAAATACCTCTAAAGGTATGTAGATCTCATTCACCACTGAAAACAAATATAGAATACCACTATATTATTCAAACAAGTAAAGACAAATGAGAAGAAAATTTGGAGTGGCAAAGTCCATGTGGTCCTGTACCACCTTCCACTGTAATGAAAAACTATTGAATACCGATGAAACAGAAAGAAATCTAGTCGATGCAATAAAAGGTGAAACTCACAAATCAAGAACGAATTGCTTACCCTATACTATATTTGAATTATTTTTGTAGCATGATAAGTTAAGTATTCTAAATGTTACTGCTATATTATTGGTTTTGTTAGTAATAATCATCAAGGAATGACTACTTCGTTATAACCCAAATTTATCTTTTTAAGTAGTGACTACAGACACTTGGGGAAGAAAATTGTAGTCATCATTTTTTTACTCTACTTTAGTTAAATAAATTTCTACAATTAGATCCCCATCTCCCAAAGATATTTTGTGAAATTTCTAAGGAAAGTTCGATGTCCCAGATAAATTTAGATTTTAAGTGTTTATTTTCCAAAAATTATAAACAGATTAAATTTATTTATTTGTAAAGGTTGCCTCAAGTTTACTTCCCTTTTTTTTGTTCACACTGTAGGTTGCAGTAATTTCCCCTTGCAATAAAGTCGGAATGTTGAAATTGTTGGTAAGAGTTATTACATTATTCGTGTTTCATAAATATAACAATGTACTTTTACTTTCTCTTATACCTTATCCCCTTTTCCCTCAAATTAGACACTCTCCTCTCAAATCACCTTGTACTGTATATTAATCCGCCTTGTACTGTATATTACCTTTTGTATATCCCTGATAGATTCAACTTCACTGTTTTTATTAAATCTTTTAGGAAAATTAACGCTATATTTTTTAGTACAGAAATCTTTCAATTAATTGACATTAATTGATGGTGGACTGAGTATACACCGAACACATAAAATATCCAAAAAGAAATAGCAAACAGTGGTGAACGAAACGCGTATTTTAATTCTCTCTTAATGTTCAGCGCAAAATGGGTAATAGAAAGGGCAAGTCAAGCGACTGTGTAAATGGGTATGTAGTATATTACTTATATCAAAGAAATAGTGAAGATTGTCAGGAAAAAAACCCATCCTTATGTACAATTTGATAACAAAAAAACAAAAAAAATCCCTTGAAATTTAATTTTAGGATGTTTTACCTCCCAATCAACTAAGAAATCTGGAACATAAAACCGTTGCACATCGGCTTTTGGATACGGCAACTTCCGACATTTCCAATGAATTGCAGCCTTTAAGGAGGGAAGGCTAGCATTTTGTAAGTCAGCCTCAGAAAATGTTTTTTCATGGTATTGCAATCTCTTTTCGTAAGCCAATTCATCTTTGTGATGAAAACGTTTATTCAATTCTTGCTCCTTTTTTGTCTTGTTATCCTGGAAAATTATGCATATTTTTAAATTTTAGAAATAATACTTAACAAAAAATATTGAAGAAAACCAATCAAGCCTCTATCCATTTATCCATCCATATATCTATCTATCTATCTATCTATCTATCTATCTATCTATCTATCTATCTATCTATCTATCTATCCATGCATTCATCCATCTGTCCAAATAATGTTTTCAAAAAAGTCGCCATATTAATGTGGGTCTTTCTTCGCTTATTAATAATTTTGATAGATACTGGTTTCCACTTCAAGGTCGTATATAAACAAGTTTGGGAAAGTAAATAGTTTTTTAACAAATTATTTTTCCAAATGTTTGAATTAAATTAATTTATTACCTTTTTGAGCTAAAAAATAGANAATTTGGAGTGGCAAAGTCCATGTGGTCCTGCACCACCTTCCACTGTAATGAAAAACTATTGAATACCGATGAAACAGAAAGAAATCTAGTCGATGCAATAAAAGGTGAAACTCACAAATCAAGAACGAATTGCTTACCCTATACTATATTTGAATTATTTTTGTAGCATGATAAGTTAAGTATTCTAAATGTTACTGCTATATTATTGGTTTTGTTAGTAATAATCATCAAGGAATGACTACTTCGTTATAACCCAAATTTATCTTTTTAAGTAGTGACTACAGACACTTGGGGAAGAAAATTGTAGTCATCATTTTTTTACTCTACTTTAGTTAAATAAATTTCTACAATTAGATCCCCATCTCCCAAAGATATTTTGTGAAATTTCTAAGGAAAGTTCGATGTCCCAGATAAATTTAGATTTTAAGTGTTTATTTTCCAAAAATTATAAACAGATTAAATTTATTTATTTGTAAAGGTTGCCTCAAGTTTACTTCCCTTTTTTTTGTTCACACTGTAGGTTGCAGTAATTTCCCCTTGCAATAAAGTCGGAATGTTGAAATTGTTGGTAAGAGTTATTACATTATTCGTGTTTCATAAATATAACAATGTACTTTTACTTTCTCTTATACCTTATCCCCTTTTCCCTCAAATTAGACACTCTCCTCTCAAATCACCTTGTACTGTATATTAATCCGCCTTGTACTGTATATTACCTTTTGTATATCCCTGATAGATTCAACTTCACTGTTTTTATTAAATCTTTTAGGAAAATTAACGCTATATTTTTTAGTACAGAAATCTTTCAATTAATTGACATTAATTGATGGTGGACTGAGTATACACCGAACACATAAAATATCCAAAAAGAAATAGCAAACAGTGGTGAACGAAACGCGTATTTTAATTCTCTCTTAATGTTCAGCGCAAAATGGGTAATAGAAAGGGCAAGTCAAGCGACTGTGTAAATGGGTATGTAGTATATTACTTATATCAAAGAAATAGTGAAGATTGTCAGGAAAAAAACCCATCCTAATGTACAATTTGATAACAAAAAAACAAAAAAAACCCCTTGAAATTTAATTTTAGGATGTTTTACCTCCCAATCAACTAAGAAATCTGGAACATAAAACCGTTGCACATCGGCTTTTGGATTCGGCAACTTCCGACATTTCCAATGAATTGCAGCCTTTAAGGAGGGAAGGGTAGCATTTTGTAAGTCAGCCTCAGAAAATGTTTTTTCATGGTATTGCAATCTCTTTTCGTTAGCCAATTCATCTTTGTGATGAAAACGTTTGTCCAATTCTTGCTCCTTTTTTGTCTTGTTATCCTGGAAAATTATGTATATTTTTAAATTTTAGAAATAATACTTAACAAAAAATATTGAAGAAAACCAATCAAGCCTCTATCCATTTATCCATCTATCTATCTATCTATCTATCTATCTATCTATCTATCTATCTATCTATCCATCTATCTATCTATCTATCTATCTATCTATCTATCTATCTATCTATCCATGCATTCATCCATCTGTCCAAATAATGTTTTCAAAAAAGTCGCCATATTAATGTGGGTCTTTCTTCGCTTATTAATAATTTTGATAGATACTGGTTTCCACTTCAAGGTCGTATATAAACAAGTTTGGGAAAGTAAATAGTTTTTTAACAAATTATTTTTCCAAATGTTTGAATTAAATTAATTTATTACCTTTTTGAGCTAAAAAATAGAAGTGAATAAACCAAAGTATCTATCTGAAATAAGGAAAAGGTTAGAAAAATCTTGTTGAACAGGGTGTCTATTTAGACCTCGGATCTTGTTCATGATTTGCTGAAAGGCCAATATCAGGTCTTAGAAATTTAAGTGCTAAACGTTAACAAAGCAAAAATCACTTCATACCCTTTTAAAATGAAGTCATTAAAAAATTTTCTACATTTTGAACGCCGGTAAAAGTACACTAGGTAGTTTAAGAAAATAAAAATAGGGTTTTATTTTTCATCAACATAGCCGATTCCTATGGTGATAACTGTATGAAATTACACGTGTCGAGAAACTTCGTGATTACGTAATGTAGCTGACATTGATTTATTGATTTATGATGAGAATTCGAAGCAATACATACATACATACATTCATAAGTCTTAGCCTATTAAGCCAGTACGGCACCAAAAGCACCAACTCGAATTAAGTTGATTGACCAACAACAGCCTTTCTCTTCATGCAGTTCCTCAGAAAGGTTTCCACTTAAAAGCCCTGTTCTTCATGGGCCTTACTTATCACTTGCTCATACATAGTTTTATGATGGTAACCGACTTTCGTGTATTTCTCATCCACAAACATTAGTCTCTTTGTGAGGCATTCGTTCGTTGCTGGTACCACTTGCGCAATCCATCTGGCATTCTGTTTCTCGATGTAGTGTTGAACTGTCTCTGCATGGCATATGCTGAGAATATTTTCATTTGTATGTTTCCACGCCCAGTTGATCCTTGTCTGTTCTTCATCTTCATTCTCTTCTTTCAACGCCTCTTTAGCCTTCTTTATCTCATTACGAGAAGACTTCCTTGACATTCCACCTCGACCAGACGTCACAGAAACTGCATGCGTACTCTTTTCAGACGTTCATACTGTGTTTTTGTTAGGATCCGTGTTTCTCAACAGTAGCAAAGCCTGCTTCTGATATAGGTGTTGTAAAACTTCATCCTGATGTGCAGTTTGAGATAATAGTTGCACAAGACTTTCTCCATTTCTGTGAATTCGGCACGGGTCATACCAATGCGTCTGTCAAGTTCTTTATCAGATGTTCCCGGTTCAAAGTGAGATATCACAGACCCCAATGACTTCTATTACGCTTTAAACTTTCAAGAATTTCTAGATTTTCTGGATCTTTGTTTGTCTATTGTTTTATGTAGGATAGCTCAGCACTACTTTAGCTGAATAATCATAGGTATATTCGTATAAATAGGGACAGTTTGTGAACTCATCAGTTTTTAGTATTGAGATTTTGGGATATTTGATAAGCGATATTTACGTGATTTTTATGATATTTGTGATTTCTTGGAGATATAGAAGAGAACTGTGATTTTTTCCATTCGACAAACTGTGATATTTTTGTTTAGTTGACAGTATTACCAACACACGATTTTCATATCGAAAATCTGCCAAAATGGCACCTTCTTCACCATCAGGGGGAGCTGAATTTCTTCTTGATTATTGAAAAGTTCAAGACATGGTTTTGAAATTGTCTGAAAACCTAGAAGTATAAAAACGTCCTTGAAAGAAAGGGATAAAAGTCTCACAATCATTGTGACAACAATTACGTTGGCTATGACATTTATTTTACAATTTTCTTAACATGATCAGTTTTAAAAGTAAAAAAAAGTGGACTTTGTTTTACTTTACCATCATACCTTACAAACAATTCAATACCTATTGTCTAAGGTGTTTTAGTAACAAGCTTTCCACTATATAAACATATAGACAATATTTTTGAATGAAACAGAGAAAAAATGTAAAGAAACGTATAAAGGAGAGATGAAAATATTTTAGCTTTTTGGTACTCTTCAGGTAACTGGAAAGAAGAACAGAGGGTTTTTCTGTCCTGGAACCGAATCATATGGAGTACAATTATGCTGGAGGCACACTACTCTGACATCCACTTGATTATTCTGGCAGTAGAAAAAACTCGCAGGGAAATATTACCTGATTTCTAAAATAATCTTTAATTGTAGATACCAATAGTATAACTGTAGATTAGAGTAGTATAAGTATAATTTTTGCTTCTGTTGTTCAACTTACCTGTTCTTCATGTTGAATATGAGGTTTGGAGCATTTTCTAAACTCTTCAATTATTTTCTCTCCTTGTTTCTTTTTAAAGTCACTTAACCCCTGAAGTGTACGGTCATGAGCTACAGCTTTGTAATGGTCAACTATTCGCTCAGGCAATTCTTCATCTTCTATACTTCCACTGGCTTTTGGACTGTGCTTTACCTTGCTTTTATCTTTGACAATGCTCTCAAGGTTCTGATGCTTTCTTTTACAGATATTGAACGTCATGTGGAAAATAGAAAACACAGTTACAACCGACACTTTCATAATAAACATAAATGAGTCAACTAATTATCTTTACATGCTATCAAAGACGTTAGTCTATAGTAGAAAATGGTAAAATGTGGTATTTTATTCTCAGCTTTGACTAATAAAGGATGCAATACCTGTTTTCTCAAACAAGTAGTTTCAAAATATTTAAAGGTGGTTAAAAATTAGACAAAGGAAAGTCTTGAAGATTCTTAATTTCATCCACTAAGTGGAAGCCATAAATTTGGGAACTTTAATAGGTCATGAGTCCTAAGCTTTCTCTGAGCTAATTGCGAGAGATACTTTTCCCATTTTCTGGTTCAAAATGTAACTCAGATAAAGCTTATGACCCATACATCTAAAACTAATATATCTTTGTTTGTGTTATTTACTCAGCTATCATATGTATATTTGACCAATTTGGAAACACCGAGAAGATACAGGTAGGTTCATTATATATTGGAAACAAGAAAAATAGCTCCACATTATTTTTCGAATGGTGTTAAATTTTGGTATATTTTTGATGGCAATAAATGTTCAAAAGCTACCTTAAATATCTAAATGATAGCAATAAAATTGCTTTTAAAAAGACTGGCTGCATGAAAGTATTTTCTGTCGGTCTAACATCTTGCATGATGTTGATGATAATTGTATGGTACAGGTTGAAAATCATAGCAATGAAGAAGAAATAAAAAATAATTTAAATTTGCTTTAAAAAAAAAAATTCTAAATTTTTATATAGAAACGTACTTAAAATGTGTTAATATTCCAAAATTCCTTTTTTTTTCAAATGTATATTTTAAGCACTTACAACTCTGCGAATCAGATTGGCAAGCAACAAAATTTTTCAAATTATCAAATATTCAAAATTAAAAGCTGTTTGAGAATAATAGAGCGAGGGGAAAGAAGAGAGTTTTAAAACAAGCATGATTAATTTTATGGAAGAATATCTTTTTCGTAGAAATACTGCTGATCAAAATTGTAATATACAGTTTACAGCAAAACCCTTGAATCCTAACTACTCGATTTACATCTCAGAAGCAAAATAGAATTTCATTAAGGTCTACAAATGAAATTATCCATCATACATGGCATCTTGAGGGTTTTTTTAAAAGTTAAAATCTCTCTTTTGTTACAACCCCTTAAACGTAAAGTATTATAATTCAAGTGTGTTAAACTGGCTTTGGATAGACAAGTGTGGAGGACAATGACAGCCGACCTCTTTGAGATGGCACCCCGATTGCTTGATTGATTGACAATAATTCAAAATGGGAAATGATTTAGAATCAACAAAGCAATTTTGCAGTAAGTTAATGTGTAATATGCAAGGATACAAAAAGTTGAACGACTCAGTGAAAATTCAAATTAATGTTAATTCCAAATTAATTAGCTGTACTTACAAATCTGATACTTTCTTCGCTTGCAACTCTGAACGTTTTTCATTGGCTCTTGATTCTAATTGCATTGATAAACAATACCATTGAAAGTAAATGAGATCCCAATATTTCCTCTTTCTTTGCAGCATAGGACATTCTATAAAAACCAAAGGATGTCAATAAGGNCGATTGCTTGATTGATTGACAATAATTCAAAATGGGAAATGATTTAGAATCAACAAAGCAACTTTGCAGTAAATTAATGTGTAATATGCAAGGATACAAAAAGTTGAACGACTTAGTGAAAATTCAAATATATGTTGATTCCAAATTAATTAGCTGTGCTCAAAATGGGAAATGATTTAGAATCAACAAAGCAATTTTGCAGTAAGTTAATGTGTAATATGCAAGGATACAAAAAGTTGAACGACTCAGTGAAAATTCAAATTAATGTTAATTCCAAATTAATTAGCTGTACTTACAAATCTAATACTTTCTTCGCTTGCAACTCTGAACGTTTTTCATTGGCTCTTGATTCTAATTGCATTGATAAACAATACCATTGAAAGTAAATGAGATCCCAATATTTCCTCTTTCTTTGCAGCATAGGACATTCTATAAAAACCAAAGGATGTCAATAAGGTAGTACTACAATGTTGCTTTTAAAAAGTAAGTGGATTTCTCGTTTTTCAAGGTTCTTTTCAAAATCATTCTTTTTCCTAGTTAAAATTGGATGGCAAAAATTTGACGATTTTTAATAGAATGCTTATAGGTAGAGCGAAGATTACAAGCTTGCAAAGTATTACCGCTCAACCTCTCTTAAAAATACAAACATGTGTTACGTATTACTTTGCTCTCACTTGACCATAGCATTCGTCCTCTTGTGAAATGGACGCCCCCACATAGATCATATGACATACCAACACCATTTTTTTCTGTATACACTTTTTAACTCTCATTTTAAGTATTGTTATCTTGACCATTTTTAAGCCTTTTCTTGACTTATTTTTGAGGCAAATGCCCTTTCAAGCACAGTAATTCTGCTCTTTCTGGCTATCTTCTACTTGATTAGTTTAATGTTAAGAAATTCACTGTTATTTTCCTTGCTCTGTGCTGTTCAG
This sequence comes from Morbakka virulenta, assembly GCA_003991215.1. Lineage (NCBI taxonomy): Eukaryota > Metazoa > Cnidaria > Cubozoa > Carybdeida > Carukiidae > Morbakka > Morbakka virulenta. Next base: position 2,749,294 of record RDPX01000067.1, on the reverse strand, counting down.
ATTCTGTTTATTTCTTTCCTTATTTACCACCATAAAAGGGTGTTTGTCTCAAAAAATATCTACAGCATGTTCTCCTTTTTTAGCGACAGTAGATCAGCGAAAGTGAAAAAGGCAAAGAGTGGTCGAACGAGCAAAGCAAACGAGACCACAATAAAATTCTTAAAATTTAAAAAATAAAAAATTTAAAATATAAAATATTTAAAGAGGGATAGGAAACTTTGTATCACAGAACATTATTTCACAATGGTATCTTAAACTCAAATACTGTTTGTTGCTTGCTCCAGACTGCCTGACAATTGATGTGAAATTGAGAATATTTTCCCAGGCTTAAAGTGTTTGCTTTATTCCTTCATATAGATATGAAAATCAAGCAATTCAATGGATGAATGGATGAAATGGATGAATGGATAGAGAAATATATGAAGATTTTTACTTAGTTAAACGTATATAAGATTTTAGTCGATTACTCAACATAAAGAAACACAAGGAGGAGGGACTCAGATTGTATGGCCACGTAACGAAGAAAGAAGCAGACGACGCTGGGAACAGAATGCTAGTGATTGACATTCAAAGAAGACGAATAAGAGGAAATCGAAAAGAAGATTCATAGCAGCAATACAAGAGGATATGGAAGCAGCTGAAGTACAAAAGGAGGATTGGATGGACTGAAAAATAAGACCCAATATACAGCAATCTCTTGTAAATAGACCTTGCTTGTTTAATGTGTTTTCTTAATTACTTTGTGATAAAGGGTTTAACATCAAAGGGGCAAAAACTCGACACGTACTGATCTTTCCATCTGGCACTCGATACGATTTCCCCTCCTTGCACCTTTTAAACAATTCATATATGTGCTGCAAGATAATAAAAGGAGGTGCCAGGCAAGGCTTTGTTGAATATTCCATCACTAAAAAATATCGCCGAAACTTCCATAGTTGTGTTGAATGAATCTGTACCTTTTCGTAAGTGTTGCTATAAAAATAAACAAGGAAAAATATAAATTTTACAAGTCAGTTGGAATCAAGAGTGTATAGATGAACACAACGGGAAAATCAATTTTTCATTTGTCGGTGTCAAAAAAGGACAGGAGCATCAAAATATAAACTTTAATTCGATTCAAAGATAAACACGGGCGTTGTCTGCACCTTTGTTGACAGTACAAGCTTTTCTGAGGGTCAGTTGGACCAATTTTTTTCTTTCGAGCAAAACATCAGTCAGTTAAGGAAACTTTTTGCACAAACGTCTGCCAAGAAAATAGCCTTTTTTCTGCTAATAGTAGAAAATAAAGGACAATAACATACCTCTATACCATAAAGAAACACCTACTCTCTTTTTGGGGGGTTAAGGGTCATATACAACATTAAACCAATACAGTTATGAAAAGATTTATTACAATGAGTAGGAAAATATTAAGACACATAAGCCACACAACATGCGAATAATTGAGCTGATACCAGTAAAACGTCACATTTTGTTGGTACCAGCTCAGAATATCAGAAAAATATTGAAATTGCAATGAATAATATTGGAAGCTTTTTTTGATGAATATTATGACCATATTCGATCCTCGGATCTGCTGATGTTAATCTTCATTACTTTTTATTATACTATCACTATATTATCTATTATTTTATTATTTATTATTTTTATTTATTATTTGTTATTTCCGATGCTTGAAGGAAAATTCTCTTCCCTTTTTAACTACAACAGGACAAAGTTTCAAAAGGATGGAATCATGGAATCATTCTTTAAAGGAAAAATTTTCCTTTATCGAAAGATCACAAAAATTCCCTTTGGTTAACAATAACACAAATGTCAAAGCCATAGGAAGAGTCAGAAGCAGATCCAAAGGCTGTCGATACTAGAAAATAGACCTCCACACTTACATAGGTGTGGAAGGTGTTCGATGGAGCAAAGTTGCATTTAGCCAATTTAAACTTTAAGTCAGAAAAACTAAAACTCAACAAAACTAACAAAAAAGCCCTAGATCTGCAGTTTTTAAAACTGTTTTTACTTTTGAAATTGATCAAGAAATAATTGAAATCAAACTTCTAAAATTTACTGTGGAGTGAAAACTTACCTCAAAGATCCATTTTTCCACAGGATGCTTTTAAAAAAGCAAGGTTTGGTTTTCACTATTGAAAATGTACCTTAAAAATATATCTGGATACGTTAATTCTCTATTTTATTTTCAAACCTTTTGTTTTACTTTGCAATAGACGTCCGCATTGTTTTGAAAAAAATCGCTCAGACTGAATATTGTTATATTGTTAAAAGGCGGGAAAATTCAAATCAATTAATCGTTTGTTGGTGTAATTTCGTCGTCTTTTTGTGAATTCTGTTGAGAATTTCGAGAAAGTACCTTAATAACTCTGAAGCGCATTTTCATACTGTTGAAAACTTATTTAGTAAATATTTCTGTATTTCTAACTATGATCACGAGGCCAATTTCCAGCGATTCGGTCCAATTTTTTTCTACCTACTATACCCACTATATTTTATAGCCTGTAGTATGGTGTTCTCCGTCCCTCGCTTCGCTTGCTCTCTCGAACAATGATATAAAATAAGCACCAAGGGATTTTTTATATGATGATTTTGTTTAAAAGATATGTTGTTGTTTAAAACTATTTTGCTGCCAGGTCCACTTACTTGAAAATTGCAATGAGGAGGTTTAACAGAAGTACATTAGCTATCATTAGAAAAAGTCCCAAACAGGCAGTGACAAACGCCTCGTTGTATGTACTTGGAGAAGGGACGCTGTAAATAGTTTTGCTGTCTAAAGAAAAGGGAAAGTGAAATGAATTATTGGAGGCTTAAGAATATAAGTAAATTTATATATATGTATGTATATCTATCTATATCTATCTATATCT
>RDPX01000067.1:2734603-2744850 GCA_003991215.1 Morbakka virulenta | reverse complement strand
GAAAATTCAAATCAATTAATCGTTTGTTGGTGTAATTTCGTCGTCTTTTTGTGAATTCTGTTGAGAATTTCGAGAAAGTACCTTAATAACTCTGAAGCGCATTTTCATACTGTTGAAAACTTATTTAGTAAATATTTCTGTATTTCTAACTATGATCACGAGGCCAATTTCCAGCGATTCGGTCCAATTTTTTTCTACCTACTATACCCACTATATTTTATAGCCTGTAGTATGGTGTTCTCCGTCCCTCGCTTCGCTTGCTCTCTCGAACAATGATATAAAATAAGCACCAAGGGATTTTTTATATGATGATTTTGTTTAAAAGATATGTTGTTGTTTAAAACTATTTTGCTCCAGGTCCACTTACTTGAAAATTGCAATGAGGAGGTTTAACAGAAGTACATTAGCTATCATTAGAAAAAGTCCCAAACAGGCAGTGACAAACGCCTCGTTGTATGTACTTGGAGAAGGGACGCTGTAAATAGTTTTGCTGTCTAAAGAAAAGGGAAAGTGAAATGAATTATTGGAGGCTTAAGAATATAAGTAAATTTATATATATGTATGTATATATATATATATATATATATATATATATATATATATATATATTTATATACACAAATAAACAGACGCCCCTTTTTTTCAAACAGGTACAAACTATAAAAGCTCAGAAACATTTTTGGTTTCTCAAAAAAATAAAACTACAAAAATGAAAAAACGAAGGCCAATCTGGAACTACTATCTAATATGAAAGAAATTGAAACTCTTGTATAAAGCAATATCAAATGGAGTCGCATATAAACAGAAAAACAGATACCAATTATAAACTCGCAGAAACATTTTTGGTTATCACAAACATTCATTTATTTTCAATTAAGGAATAAACCTTTCAAGAGTTATGGCCTGAGTACCATTTTTAACTGCATTTGATCGTGAAGAAGGTTTTGTCTGAAATTCAAGTGGTTTAAACAGAGTAAAACCACCTTTTGTTTATTGTATTTCCGAGGATTACTCCAGTCTGCAGTGGTAGCAGCTGTCAAGGTTCTAACTATTGGTGAAGTAGTAGCTGGTACGAGTGGAGATAAAAAATGTAACAAATCCCAAACCTTTGAGATATTGATTTGGTAACCAATGAGCATTTGTCTAGCTCATGAATAGAATGGCACTCCTTACCTTTGGTTATGAGCCTCCCTCAAGTTCTTTACCTCGATAAAATCTCGTTAAGGACTAGATAAACTCAAACTCATTATTTTTTTTTGCCTTGTACTTCTTCTTTGCCTATTGGTAAAAATACAAACTGATTTATGAGCTTTGTTTTCCAGGTGGGCCACTAATTGCCGATACCTTTCCTTCCACTTAACATGGATGGTACTCTGGTCAAAAATACCTAATTCTAATAATCTGTTGTGATTTAAAGAACATTACTACTACAAATCTAACTTTCGACACATTTCAGGCATTTGGCAAAGTTTGGCATGCAGGACTTTTAAGAAAGCTTCATCTCTAAAGTGTCCTTGGTCTCACGATAGATATTATCTCCTCTTTTCTTTGTGATCACATTTTAAATGTTCTCTAAATTGGCAGTCTTCTTCTAGCTATTCTATTAACGCTGTTGTTGTCCAACAACCCTCTTTAAGCCTTACTTTGTTTTTGTTTTCATCAAAGACTTTCCCAATTATATCACTCTGTATTCTCTGTAAAGTAAACCTGAGGACCTGTTTGATCGGTTGACATGGCAAATAATATTGAGTATGACATTCGCTCTATTATTATTATTATTATTATTATTATTATTATTGTTAACATCATTATGCATTTTACTTTCTGCGTTTATATTACGTCTTTTAGAACCGGGTCCAAACAATGGTCCTAAGGCTCTAAAGGGTAGCTATTGCTTTCCATTGAGTTGATAATACTCTGCGTAGTATGTGTGCTGTTCCAAGGAGGGCTATCTTCTGGATTTCTTGGATGTTGATTTACCACTGATTTTGTCCGTGTATTTTTCTAATCCCTTCTTCACAATTCCCAAAGCTCCAATGACCGCTGGTAATGTGGTCTTTATGCACCACATTTGGTTGGTTTTAATCTCTACGTCTTTGTACTTTGACAGAGGTGTTGCGTTCAGATGGCACGGGCATGTCTATCAGGATGCATTCTTTGTCTAGTTCTTGATGACGATATCTGGCCTGTTCGCTTTGATCTCTCTGTCGGTCTGTATGGGCATGTCCCATAGGATTATGATCTCGTCGTTCTCTATGATTTATTATTATTATTAGTAGTAGTAGTAGTAGTAGTAGTAGTAGTATTATTGTAATTATTTATTTATCTAAAAGTTGCTTGTATGGCTTAGGTCTTCAAATCCTATACTTCCCTCGATTAATCCCCTCACACAACCTCGCTTGTTATCTGTCTTAATGCATCGATTTGTGTTATCTTAACATTCCTCTTAATATCCTTGGAGTGGCTTCCTATCGTGACTTTTCATGGAAGAATTTTATTTACTTTTGTACTTATTAGGATGACGTCACAGTAAAAGAGGGATATGATAACAGTATTTTGGTACTGGCGTAGTTGTCCTGTATAAATATTTACAATAATAATAATAATAATAATACTCTTACTCAGTATTATTTTGCTGTCATCATTTTTATGTTTAATCGTCATGTTTATCAGTCATGACTATTTTCCAGAGAAAAGGGTATTTTACAGACTCCAAAACAATTGTATTTAGTATATAACTGTATATCTATATATAAATTTTAATTTTGATTTCATATTTTATGCTGATTCGTTTTCTATTGTCGTATTTTTGTATTACATTACGTTATTTTTTATGAATTTTTTTGGTATTGGCACCCTTCGATAAATAAATTTTGAAATTTATTATAAAGATGTACAGGCAATTGAATAAATTTGCCATCAACAACACATTGTTTAAATTGTATTATATGTACTATTTATTTGTATATTTTGTTGCTCTGTCCATGTATTCAGCCCAAAGACAAATAAAAATGAATTATTTTTACATAGATTTAGATATGGATCTTAGTTTGAATATTTTACCTACTAAAACGTTGAAAAAATAAGAAAAAATATTTTGTAACGTACTAAAATAACCACATATTAAATTGGTCATCATTATTTAAAAGGGCTGACGACTATTGTAAGAAGAATGTCATCTAATTCTTGGAGTATGACGGACTACTAACATTTCCCCAATATTTCTTTTACACCGAAAATTTCGTTCCGAAATGTACGACTCATAAAGTTCTGCTTAGTCTTGTATAATCAAAAGGTGTGGTTTTGAAAATAAAAGAACCATCATACTTACCTTTACCCTGAAGGAAAAGTTCTCCGAACACTTGAAAATATGGCACAAGCACAATGTCCCAAAGTAACTCCCATTGTAGTTTATGTTTGGGTTCCAATATTGCTTGTCTCGCAACGCCATATGCAAGTAAAAAAACCGCAAGAATAAACACGAAGTACATGATATCGACGGTCTATCAAAGGAAACGTAAATGCAGAATTGAAAATTAAACGTTAAATTAGAAGGTTAACTGGAAACAGATTATCAATAACGATTCATTAAACATAATAAGAGCTCAGTTACATTGGCCTGCAAATGAATTGATTGATGTAAGATTTTTATCATGTCTTTAGTCGTAAGCTTTTTCTGAGTTGCTTTTCTTGAGTTACTTTACCCATCGTCAAGCATGATAAAGCTCTGACACCAATTAATTCATTGCTTATTTTTAATATTCTTATTTTCCATTTTTTATCAATCATCGCCAATTAATACAAGTATGTTTCGAAAGATTCCTCTCCCGTCGTCAACCTGACGATTTTTGAAGTATCTCTCAAAACGTACCTCAGAAAAAGCTTATGACTCAAATCATGGTAATGCTCTTAAACCTATGGCTTCTTCTCAGTCCATAAAGTTCAGAATCTTCAATGAATTGATTGCTGTCTTTGTATTGTCATGGTTGGCAGCTCTCATTATAATGTTTTTTTAGCTTTTTTTATCATTTTGATCGTCGTTGACACCAGCCAGAGAAAGTTTTGCTGACCTTTTACAAGAGTACATATTTGTACTTTGTCTTGTCGCAAGCTTAAAGGGTCCTCGTAATTCGTTTATACTTTTTTCATCAGAAAAACAAGAAATCCCAATTTGTTTTACCTATACATTTGTTCTGATGCCTTAAATTTTTTCACTTTTCTTCCATTTTCCCTGCTATTCTCCTGGAGCTTTTGATCAAACACGGAAAAGAAAATTGTTTTATCTTCTGTTTAGCGGTCAGTCTAATGTCATGCTGTATCCACTACTTGCATCACTCTCCTCTATCCCTAACAATCACCGGTATTCTGCAATCTGAAAATCATATTTCTCCAGATTATGCTGTAAAGATGCATCCCACTTTTTTATCTTCTGCTTCCTCTTCTTGTTGCCTTAACGTTTAGCTAGCATAGCAAGTTTGATGTCGCTATCATTTTCAGGTCTGGTGGTATGGTCATATCTTTTTATTGTATAGTTCCTCTAGGAAACTAAAAACACTTGATTTCTCCCATGTGTTGCTTTTTTTCTAATAAGTGGCCAAACATATTCCGTGCATCCGTTGGACCTGCTTCATCTTCTCATTAACTAATAGCCTCTTGCAAACTTCTTTCAGAGCAAGGGGAGGCAGGGGCTTTTATTGCTACCTAAATTGTAATTTTTAATTTTCTCACACATTTCACTAGTTGAAAAAAAATTTAAAAGTAAGCTTCCTGCTTGGTCAATAATAGCAATCCTCTACCAAAATAAGAACAAAGCAAGGATATTTAAAGCTTTTCATCTACCCCTTCCTTATTTCTCCCCCGAAGATTGAAAAAAATAAAAATTGCGATAAATTCCTCTAACTCTGAAATGTATTCCCAGCACTTTGGACCCACAATGGTACAGAGTAATAAAGTAATTTTTCCACAAATATGAGCTGAGAAACTTACCATCCTTCCTATTATGACAACATAGGGGCCAAGGTATTTGTTTATGAAAAATAATTCCAGTAGGCGAATGATCCAAAACATACTAGATATTGAGTAAACGAAATGTCCTATTGCAAGTGTTGAGTGGTGTAATCGTAATCCAAATGCCACATAGAAGAGAAACATCGCCATAAAATCACAAATATTCCATTTGTTGGATGACCATTGTGAAATTTTTTCTTTGAATTCTCCATGAGAATGCAGAAGCTAAAAAGACCATAATATTAATGTAAGATCCTTGTATGGAAAAGAATACAGTTATCAAACACAACCAAAATTTGAAAAAGCTAAAAGAAAACTGTTATGATAAATTTAAATCGAATTCAGCAAAAAATATAGTTAAACTTTCTAGAAACAAACTCTTGGAAGGTGAGGAGTTTGTTCTTTCTTACAGATTAGACTTCAGTATTCCTTCAAAAATATTAACATGGGAGAAGATTTTGCAGAATTTGATGTTTCATATGCTCAATTTCTAAAACACATAACAAAACCAGAGCAAGACCAAAAACGTTCTTACGGGCATGACTCACTGATCTTGCACTCTCATTTTATGGTACTCAAATGGACTTAAAACGACCTTCGTATGCACAGGGAACATCTGAAATCACTCCACAACCTACAGCGTAATATTGATGTTGCTATCAACTGGTTTGACAAAGGAAGTGGTGTGGTTATAATAAACAGCATAATAAACAAGTAAACACCATAAATATAAAACCATAAATTTGCCTTTAATGTAAACAATGACCACTAAGGTTCACATAATTGGCTTTGGTAACTTTTTTGGTCTGAAAAAAGAGGGTTGGAATTGCATTTCATATTGTTAATATCCAAGAAACGTTTTGCTAGTAATATCAAAATCGCTAATATTCGTATAAAGTCCTTTATGACAATCATCCTCAGCATCATTTATTACAGTTTCCCCTACCATTGCCACTCCAGTGATGACAATATCCTTGGAAATAAAGTTTAATCAAATCGCCTGTATTCTCCGATCGTAATTCTAAGTTGTACAAGTCAAGCGTAATTAAACAACTTTTGAATGGATGTCAGCGAAAATTCGTTAAAGTGACAAAATCAGGCTTTCCATTCTAACTAGCAGATGAAATTAATATTTAAACAATTTTCCAATAAGCCCAATGCAAAATATTGAAAAACCTATAATTAATGTGCCAGTTGTTATTTATATATTCAGTTTTAGCCTATCGACACAACAAATTTTAAATATTTGGAATTAATTAGTATTATTTATCACAGACATCATTAAAAAATGTAATGCATATTTTTTATTGCATAATTTTAGGGCTGGAACGGAGTTGTTCTGATACCCTTAAAATCATTTACTGCATATGGGTAGTGCCTCAGAGTTAACTTGCAACTATTAAAGTTTAAAATAGTCCAGCAAACATTTCTTAAAACTTTTGTACTATACAGAGCAAAAAACAATGTACTGTCAACGTTTTCTTAAGTTTTACTTTTGTTAGGTTTTAGAAGTCAATTTTGTAGACACGTTTTTAGAGCTATGTGTGGTATATACAGAAAATGCGCAGTGCACACTGTTAATAAATATAAAATTTCAGATGTTGAAACGAAATATGAAGCTGAAGGAAAGAGATTAGTGGTTGCATAATACATTATTACCACAAATGTTGAGAGAGAGAGAGAGAAAAGAGAGAGAGAGAGAGAGAGAGAGAGAGAGAGAGAGAGAGAAAGAGAGAGAGAGAGAGAGACACACACACACACACACATAAAGGGACTAGATATAGACAGAGATTGAAAGAGAACAAATGCTAAATGAAGATATGTGATAGGAATTTGTATTTTTGGATTGTACAACGACTATGAAAACATTTGGAAATATAATGAAAATATTGAACAACATATTGTAATATCTTGTTATCTTACCTGACGCATTTCCTCAGTTGTCAATGAAATGGCAAAAACAATAACAATCCACTCTCTTATAGACGGCAAAGGAGGCAATTGGACCAGAACCACAGAAATAAATATCAACAAGAAAACCAAATATGTCGTCTAGAAAAAAAAATATCAATAATTAAAGTTGAATTGTGCTCATTTTTTCCATCGCACTTCACAAAAATTAATGTTTATTTACAATTCAATAAATTTGTAAACAAAATAGAATAATGAAGATAGCGAAAATACGAAAAATTATTAGCAGTTATGGAAACATTGGGATGGTACTTTTTTTAAATGTAAAAACAAAAATTACGAAACCATCCAAATTTGATAAATTTATGACATTCAGATTCTGAGGCCAATGTTCAAAAGATAACACTTAAAGCTTTAAGTAAAATACCTCAACATGTATGAAAATCACCTGCAGAAGCATCTGTTCCAAAGGTAAATTTCAAATCGGAGAGCCAGAAGTACAACTGTTAAGTCGTGAAAGAGGTTGAGGGAAAAAAGCGAGAAAAATAATCTAATACAGGAGAATGATAAATTACCAAAGTTTCAGGAAAAAAAGCTGCAGAAGTAAGAATTCTCTTAAAAATTCTGAACGTTACGGACTCAGAGGAAGCCATAGATGTAAGAGATTTATCATGTCATGAGTCGTAAGCTTTTTCTGAGCTACGTTTCGAGAGATACTTTTCCCTTACATCTCTCAAGCTCTTACATCTAGAGTAAGAATTCTTTCTTATTTTTAGAAGCACAACAATGTTGGAATTAAGTGGTTGTAAGTAGTGAGTCAAACAAAAGTGATATACAGTAATCTGGAACCAAAAAATAACATAAAAGTACTTTCTTTGCATATTAATACATGTAATGATTGAAAAAGTATCAGCAAGTCTCCTGTTCGAACAAGTATGAAATATTGCTGTGAAAGCTGTTTATCTTCTGGTAAGAATCCAGTATCCAGTCTTTAACTTGGCTAGCCCTGAGTTTTCTTAAACCCTTAAATTCTGTTTACATCATCGGGCTATGGCATCTCTGTCCCTTTTCTAAACATACTTCTGCAGCCAATGCAGCTAGTAGCTTTCCTTCTCTNTCCCTCTATCCCTCTATCCCTCTATCCCTCTATCCCTCTGTCCCTCTATCCCTCTACCCCTCTATCCCTCTATCCCTCTATCCCTCTACACATCTATCCCTCTACACATCTATCCCTCTACACATCTATCCCTCTACACATCTATCCCTCTATCCCTCTACACATCTATCCCTCTACACATCTATCCCTCTACACATCTATCCCTCTATTCCTCTATCCCTCTATCCATCTATCCCTTTTTCTATCTTTCTACCTATCTACCTATTATCTATCTTCTTATCTCTCAGCTGCAAATGCAAGGCAATAAATACAAATAACAACAACACAGTTGTCTAAGAACAATAACTTTAAATAGCACATTGTTAAATTTCGTCAGTTTTTGTAAGTTTCTGAAGTAATGAGACTAGATTCAATCAACAACAATATCCTTACTACATATCCCCAGAATTTGGTAGCCGGCGCAGTGTAAAAGGTTTTCATTCTTCTGGCTATGTATTTAACTTGTGATAAACAGCCTTGCTGTTTATAGGTAATTGAGTCGACATATCTGAATAAAACCAAGAAAGATCGTACAAGAATCTTTCAATAAAATTATTTTTCAAAGATTGATGTCATTATTTAACAGTTTGATAGGATCAAAAAGAGTGATGAAATTCAAAAAAAACCACAACCCGTTACACAGTTACAGTGGCTTTTATTTTCGAGAAGCTGGTACCATTAAACTTGTGGAATGTTTTTGCAAGTTGTTTTACAAGAAATTGATGTTACATCTATTCCTCTTATGTAACTCTTAGCAACTTTCAAATATATAAAAATATTTATTTATTAAATTTGAACCCTCTGCTTCGCTCTTTCTTTCTCTCTCTTTCTCCCCCCACTTCCCCTATCTCTGTCCCTCTTCCTCTCCATACCAATATTGTCGAAAAAAGAAATTGCACTGGAACTTGTGGGAGTATTTGAGATCGAAAGAAAGTACAAGTGGTACAAACAAACACCTGAAGGATTTGTGGAAAACACAAAGAATAAATTGATCTGAGATATAATATAAAACGTGATCAGGTTACAGAAGGTAGAGGACTTGGCGTTAAAATTGAAGGACCAATAATAGAAGCACTAAGGGTAAACTGGATCAGGTAAATATAGACAAAGAAGACTGCTTAATCAAATGCAAAATCAATAATGAAAGAGACACATATTTTATCAGAATCTTCACAGTGAGCTCAAAATGATTATAAGAAGTCCAGACATGGTAAGATAATCTACTAGAACTATTGCAAAAAAAAAGGAAAATGGTTTTGCATGCACGGGAATATTTTGACTACTTTGTGGAAACAACTATGAAAGTCTTTGAAAATGATAAAATTAAGTTATTAAGGGACTTTTCTACACACATTAAAAATAAAAGGAAGTATAACAAGCTAGATATTGTGGTTCTAGATAAAAAGAGGAAGAGTGCTTCGTAATTGATGCTGTTTTTGCTATTTGACACCAGAATAAAAAAACCCAACCTAAATAGCAAAAATATCATCAGGACTGGAAATAAGAAATTCTGAAATGAAACAACGTTAACAAAGTCATGATTCTACCAATCATCGTAGGAACCACTGGAACTGTGACAAACAACTTAAGAAAAAGACTTGACAAGCTAGACCTTCTGCAAATAAGTGTAGCTTTTCTGCTCTGCAGAAAACATGTGCTCTTGGGACAGCTCAAATCGTCCGGAAAGTCTTCAATACAAATAAAAGAAGAAAAGGGAACTGTACAGCAGAACAATAACAAGAACAGAGGCAGAAATGCGTCCTATCCTACACAATGCCATGAGTAGTGGTTGGATGAGAAACAAAATTTAGTCAATTGGCCGGTTTTCATATCAGCTCCGTGTAAAAGTAAAATAATGATAATGATGATAATAATAAACAAAGTTCATCTCCAGCGTGACAGCCTGCACAGGGAGATGGTATTCACCTGCCGGACGAGAAAACTTAACCCCGGCTACCGACCAGTGGCTTTAGAGATTAAGCACCTTCCTCAATATGTTGGTAGTTCCAATGATGGTAGATGTTTGGAGTCCACCCAAGACATCAGGGATGCCCAACTCTTTCAAACTGCGCTCCAAGCGCTTCGTCACCACTCCTAAGCTTCCCACGACGATTGGGACAACGCTGGTACATACACTATGTAACTTTCGGATTTGTTGGGCCAAGGGAGAATA
>RDPX01000067.1:2721794-2725476 GCA_003991215.1 Morbakka virulenta | reverse complement strand
ACTGAGGAGATTGCTGGAGAGGAAAGGTGGAAATGGTTAAAAAATAGTGGCATTAAGAGGGAGACCGAGACTCTCATCCTAGCAGCTCAAGAGCAAGCTATTAGGACGAACCTTATCAAAGCCAAAATCGACAAAACACAGGAGGACAGTAGATGTAGAATGTGCGGCAAGGTTGATGAAACTATTAATCATCTCATCAGCGAATGCAGCAAAATGGCGCAGAAAGAATACAAGAATAGACATGATTGGGTTGGGAGAAGAATCCACTGGGACATATGCAGGAAATTTGGGGTACATGTAAGCGAGAAGTGATACAACCATAAGCCGGAAAGTGTGATTGAAAATGATACTTGCAAGGTACTGTGGGACTTTACCATACAGACCGATCACGTAATTGAAGCTAGAAGGCCAGATTTAATTTTGATCAAGAAGGAGGACAACAACTATATCATCGTTAACTTTGTCATCCCATATGATACCCAAATAGAGCAGAAGGAGAAAGAGAAAGTTGAGAAATACCAGGATTTAAAGAGAGAACTCCAGAAAATATGAAGGCAAAAAGTAGTACTTATAGTCATCGAGGCGTTAGGAACAACACCAAAAGACATCAAAAGAAGAGTAGAAGAGCTGGGAATTGAGACCAGAATTGAAAAGATGCAGAGGATTGTAATCCTGCAATTTGCACGGATCATGAGAAAAGTCCTTGAAAATTGAGGAGACTTGCTGTCACCAATATTAAGGAGACATTACCACTGAATGAAATGACATCTTATCAGTGTGCAATAATTCAATAATTCAATAATAATAATAATAATAATAATAATGGGGGAGAATCATATCTAGGTGTCGTGACGGGCTGAATACCGAGTTAGCACTTCTTACTTAGTCCTGAGGTCTTGGGTGAAGCCTCGCTACGGAGACCATTTCAAGCAGAATGGGTCACCTAAACTGGGAAACACAAACAGGCCACACCTGCAAGGTCATGTGTTGTATTATTATTAACATCAATTTATCACACACACTTAGATGTGATGCATGCACCCAGGTTACCCTTATCCGGCTGGGAGTCGGGTAGGTTTGCTAGGATTTCTACCCCTTAGCCCCCCATTTGTTTGTATTGCTCTACCACTCAATAATAATAATAATAATAATAATAATAATAATAATAATAATATTCACTCCAAGACATTAAAATACCGATTTGGTACCCTGCGGGGTCAAGTCTACCTTATGGGGGCAGTTCCTCTTCAGCCTTGCTTGGTAACCCTCCTAGAGGTATTATATCGATAAAAACACTGGTGGTTGTGTCACTTATGAGTGATATGAATAATCTAATGTAAAGCATAGAAGTAAAGGTGCGAATGGTTCTGAAGGCAATATGGCTGAATGTGCTTCCTCTTCATGTCTCCCGTGGCATAGCAGCATGTCCCCTGTCGTCATCCTGCTATTGCAAAAACATCAATCATCTTAAGCGAAAATGATTCACTATCAATAAACAACACATAATTTGATACTGAGACATAAGAAAAGACATCATTAAGTTATTTATTATGTACAGTAAATAAGCCCATGTAAAAATAGTGTGAAGGGGACTGTTGTCACAACACAATAAATGACATTAAGTTATTTATGGTTTGAATAAATCTAAAGAGATACTTCCTTTGTTATTGTGTTGCTCTTTAAATGTCACTAATTCTCTTCAGACGTCTTCAGTAGTATCGAAAACCCAAAGCTTTTTACTTATGAAGATAAGATACCATCTATCTTTAAACATCTTACCCATTTTTATATTCTTTGTCCTTATTGGAACCATTTTGGGATTCCAGTGTCTCTAATCTGTAAGTACTTGTTTTTGTCTCTGTTGCACCGTAATATTGGCCTTGTTTTACCTTCTTGATCTTTTTGCTGTCGTTTTCATCACAATCTCCATTCACTAACGTTAAAATATATGGTGGACAGACAAGACCAAAAAGTACCTGAAGAAAATGAAACACTTCGCATATAAAGTTATAACAAACAAAAGCTGTTTTGATCTATTAATATCAAATAAACATTGATTGATTGCACAAGCAATTGTGCACTTTAATATATGCAGAACGTCGGACGAAAAGGAATAATTAAAAGATGATTTACATGTGTTTGGTTTAATGATTAGGTGTTTTTATGCTCTGCCTTTTAGGGGGAGTTCGAGTTCCATCAACTACACAAAACGATGTTAAGTAATCTATCAGTCTATCCTTCCGTACATCCATAAATCCACCCACCTATCAATCCATTTACCAGTCTGTCTCAATCCAGGTAAATTTAGGGTCAAACCTAGAGAGACCCCATTTTTCCAAACATTTTTGGTTAAGATGGAGTTCTGTCAGACACTCTTAAAGTCTCAGCCAACAATGACGTGAAGCAGTCCAGCAACATCAAAGAACTTATGTCATTCCTAGGTCTTGTAAACTACTTACATCACTTCTCGGACAAGTTAGCCAGCCTCACTGCACCATCACGTGCCCTCGTGTAAAGGATGCTAAAGTACTAGCTGGCACAGCAGTATTCTAGGCCAAAATGCCCAGGTACATTAAGAACATAGTAAAAAATTGCACTACTTGCCAAAACACTAGCCTGCGCAGCAGAGACAACCACATTGCACAGTCATGATGTACTTTCAGATACAAGGCAGACTATTGCTCTTGATTTGTTTTCCTAGGAAGGAAAACCATACCTACATGTCGATGATAACTTTTCTCAATTCCTAATGGTAAGAATGCTTACCAACTTGTCATCATAAGGCATCATTAGCCTTCTTAGAAGTATCCTCTATAAATAAGAGATACTAATTAAATTCTTAAGTGACAAAGGATGAAAGTTTCCCTTCAACATGTCTCACAAGCTCATGGCTTTAAGCACACTAAAACATTACCTCACTTTCTGGACTTTAACGGATTTATTGAACGTTTAGTGAGAACAATAAAATGCATAATTACAAAAAGCAGTGACACAGCCTCATCTAGCAGTCTTATCTTAACCGCCAATTACCATTATCAACACTCCTACCCTCCTCTGCTGAACTGCTATCCGAAAAAATGTTCAAAGCGATATTAGCTTGTCACCAAGTATCCAATTATAACAATACCAGACCGAAATAACTAAAACAATCATCTGCTAACAACTATAACCAACGTGCTAAACTCAATCACCTACTGGACACAAAGCAACAGGCAGGACAGGATAGTACCCCACAAAACCCTCTCATTGCACCACTTGATAGCACCCCTGAATCAGACTTAAGTGGACCTCTTGAAACAACTTCTGCATTGCAGATCACTGCATCAACCACCTTTGATAACAGCTTGTTGCTCCCAGTGAACAAGAATACCATCCGAGAGACTAGACATATAAAGTTGCAAACCTAAAACAAACAGGGGGAGATGTTATATTCAGACAAGATATCATCCTATTCGAACCTTGATGCATAATTACATAGTACATTTGACCCTTTATGTTATTCTCACTAGTATTGAATCTATTGTTTAATATAAATGTAAACGTACCTTTAGTGAATCGTGTTCTGTTGTTCATAGCTACAAAATTCAGTCCAAGAATAGAATATTACGTACTGACTATTTCCTATTATATACACAGGATTTTGAATATGCTTTACAAGAATATGGAGGCTTAAAATGTATCA
>RDPX01000067.1:2669294-2716794 GCA_003991215.1 Morbakka virulenta | reverse complement strand
ATCTAAACAAGTCATGCAGCTTCCTCCACAGTGTTAAGACCCATAGGGGAGATAGCTTTAAGAGTTCTTATCCAATAATGGTGGATGAATGAACGTTTGACTCATCTGTTAGCACAACAGCATAATTTTTTTTGTTTGTGATAGTCTTGACTGATAAATGGATTGTGGCACTCTCATCCAAAAGCCAATGCCAACTGATTCTCATTTAGAATACAAAAAGCCCAATCGGCCCAGGAACCAATTTAACTCTCTTTTATGCATTTGAGAACACTGAAATTACGGACAAAACCATGAATTGGAGCATTCTAGATTTCAAAGAAGTAATTTATATTAAAAAAATGAACCCTGTTTTAAATAGTGGTCTTAAAGCGGCAAAGAATTTGTTACTTTTCTTTTAGCATTGCACGTTGTTTTCTTGCTTTCTTCTGTTTCATATCTTGCATTACATCTACTTGGTCTTCGAGCCGATTGAACTTTTATTTATTTTAATTGTCTTTAGCGTATAAAATATAAACATTTTTTGTTGTGCTTCTAATTGCCTGAAAGATGTATTTGATGTAATACGAAATACAGCTGTTTACAAAAATTCACTTTGTTGTTTTATAAATATTATGATTTCGAAATGAACCTTTTCGGACTACCTTTTTTGTTATTGCACTCTCACCCATAGATTCTTTTTAAGGGGATTTTTGTAGTTAACCTAAATTTTTTTGTTGTTCACCATATGACAGCTCTAATATTCTTATATTATTGAGCATTGTCATTAGCTAATAATTACTTTGATACATCACCAACCAACAATAAGCCCATACATACAACAGAATTTCACCAACCATGTTTTACCTGTCATGTGCCAGCAAGACAATAAATTATATTACAACTCTATAGAAGGCTAAGCAAAGAGGTCGTTTGAAAGAGTCTAGCAGAAGAATGAAGCCCTTTGATTAAAATGTTGTTGTGGCTGAATGCTCCTGTCACTGAGCAAGAAAATAAGCTCTTTTTGGGATCTGAATTGAAACATCACAGTGGTCGATTTTTTTGCTTGGCTCATACTTATTTTTCTAAGTATATTATAATAAGATAACTTACATAAGTAACATTGTTAATAGAACAACCTTATTCATACATTCCCTGACTGATTAGTTAGGATACTGGACAGACAAGCAGATCCCCTCTGTAAGTCTGAACCAGACTGAGGAGGATTATTTTGACTGTAATATTGTTAGAATAATCTATCCAAGAAAAGTTTAATGATTTACTACTTTGTTCACAACGTTCTTGTGGTTTTCTTTCTCCATGGCCTAGGCGCATTTAGTCTAGAATAGATTACTGTTGTCTGCATGGGACACTTATTGAATTTGTATCGCCTAGGTAACAGTTACTATTTACTGCTCAAAATTAAAAGAAATCGAGTAAAGAAACAAATTCTACTCACTTCTACTCTTTCGCTTTGGGATCTAATATAATGCTCCTTCATTTTCCTTCCAAGCAACTTAACTAAGATACCATGAACATCGTTTATTTCGATGCAGTCAATATTCTGCAGAAAAAGAAAATAATGTGCGGACTGTAAGTACGATGCAATATACTGAGCTCCACGCAGTTTTAAATTGGACTCAAAAAAATGTTTATTGATCGTGCTATTGTTATTTGTCCCTTTTAAAACTTGTCAGAAGAAATAGGTAAAATTAGCCCAATTTTGTTGAGAACTAGCTACCCAGATATTTATCAGGTAAAGTTAAAAAAAACAACTCAAGTGCCCTACACATCTCAAATTACCCTGGATAGCTTTGGTTTTCACTTACGCCAAAAGTCAAATTATCATGAGAGTTTATGTACTGGTGTGAGAGAAAAAAATGAGGAAAATAAAGCGAGAATCTGAATGCTGTCAAAGTCCAAATTATTTGAAAGTGCCCTAGACACTGCGTCTTTCAGCAGATTGCTTCTGATGGTATCCATCCACCAGGTACGAGGTGCTCCTGGATCTCTATTTTACCCATAAAGTGATGAATTGATATTTAGGATGAGAAAAATAGGAGTGTCAACGCACCGTTGATTACCTAGGGATGACTAACAATCCTGGGTTTGCCTAGAAACATGCGTTTATTCTTTTCAAAGCTAATATTTTGAACTAATCAAGAATTTTAAACTTGACAGTTTCCAACAAATGTTACTTGGGTACTGATCTTGTTTTGGTTATTCATTTAGAAAAGAACGGGGCTTACAAAGTTAATAACACATTAGCTTGATGTAACGAAAAATGTTTATTTATTAAAAAATAATTTTATTTTTTTTAAGCCGTACTTTGAGTAAATTCTTAATGATGTCCAGTCTTTTAGGAGAAACTTCTCTCTACACAAAAAAAGTAGAAAACATGATTAATATCAGAATGTTAGTTATATAAATGAACATTTTAATGTAATACAAGTATTTTCCAATAAAAATGCAGTTTGCTGAGTATAAGAGTACTTGTGCGTATATTTGTGAATAGTGAAGTGCTGAATAGTTCCTTTTCACATTTAGAACATAGAAATCTGGCTGTTTCATAAGGCCAAAGCTTTTCTATGTATTTCATGTTAATGTGAAATCAAGAGACCAACAATTCACTAAATATTTTCGTGTATTTCACAGATTATCCGACCAATGTGAAACATATAAAGAATATAACTACTCATATGACTACTATGTTATATGACTACAATGAGAAAAAAAAATTGCATAAGTTTATAATCAAGAATGTTCCGTGGTCAGCAGTAGCTAACAACAACTAGAGTTGGATTGTTAGTGTCCTACTACGGTACTCATCCTTTGTGTTAATCTCCTGCTTTAGATCTTTTATCCAGAGTGTTTCCAGCGTGTGAAAATAGGCTTCCCCTCTAGATGTTGATTTTCATATTTCTTTCTCTTTATTTGATAATGTAATAGTACAACTTGCTAAATGTGTCTTGGCTGGACATATTATGTTACAATGTTCTTTGATGCGGGTTTGGAGATGCCCGATAGTTTGGCCGACATAGCACGCATTGCAGCCTAGACATGTGATTTTGTAAACTCTCCTGTTTCTCAACATCCTCTCCATGGGTGGATTTCTCAGGGTCATAATAATTACGCATGGAGCACTGGATCGACGGAGAGCACGTGCATAGTCCTCAGTACACTTACCCTTGTATCAGATAAAGACAAAGTAATTTCTTGCAGTTTTTTCTGGTGTTACTGTTTCACCCTTCTCCTGAAATATTTGTAGCTCTAGGGTGTTGTTGACCGATTCTTTTATAATTGAGTCAAAGAAGCTACGGGGATATTGTTTCCTTTCAAGCACTTGTTTTGCTTTTTCTAAGCTGTCATGTAACAGGTCCCAAGGAACATGTCATGCAACAGGTTCCAAGGAACATGTCATGCAACAGGTTCCAAGGAACATGTCATGCATCAGGTTCCAAGGAACATGTCATGCAACAGGTTCCAAGGAACATGTCATGCAACAGGTTCCAAGGAACATGTCATGCAACAGGTTCCAAGGAACATGTCATGCAACAGGTCCCAAGGAACATGTCATGCAACAGGTCCCAAGGAACATGTCATGCAACAGGTTCCAAGGAACATGTCATGCAACAGGTTCCAAGGAACATGTCATGCAACAGGTTCCAAGGAACATGTCATGCAACAGGTTCCAAGGAAAATGTCATGCAACAAGTTCCAAGGAACATGTCATGGAACACGCATTGAATATTCTATACACAAATCCAGATGCAGCTGATCTCTTGTACCTCTTTGGTGCCAGGGCATGGTAGTTCATAATGAGACCTGTGTCTGTGGGTTTGTTGTACCAAGTAAGGATAACTTGCCCTCAGTATGGTGCATGACGTTTCTGTTAGTATCTCCTTTCATATATGTGAAGTGTCTGACTAGCTATGTGCGTATGCTTGCCTTTCTTTATTATCATTTACCCTAGTGATATATGCCTGCAGTAATTTTGCTCTTCGTTATTTCAAATAACTATTAAAGGGTAGTGTTGACAGATCAATTTAGCTAAGTCTAAAATTAGTTTTATTTCAGATAGAGGGTTTTCAAAAACTACTTTCTCGTTAGGTTCACTTGCAGGTTTCCTTTTTTCAGGCAGCTCGCAGCCATTCGCACAAGTTTTGATGATCCTTTCTTTGACACAGTGAGAAAAGGACTCTTTACCATTCCACACCCACCCCCCNCTGCAGTAATTTTGCTCTTCGTTCTTTCAAATAAATATTAAAGGGTAGTGTTGACAGATCAATTTAGCTAAGTCTAAAATTAGTTTTATTTCAGATAGAGGGTTTTCAAAAACTACTTTCTCGTTAGGTTCACTTGCAGGACTCTTTACCATTCACCCCCGCCCCGCCCCCCCATCCCTGATAAAAAGCCCACTAATTATCTGCTAAAATATGCTCTGGCACGTCACAGGTCCTTTGCATAATTGTGCATATTAAGAAGCTGCGATTCTCAACCTACAATACATTTACCTCTCAGGGTGCAGCCTTAGATATCAATTAGCTGAAGACATACGACGAAAGTAGTCTTGCATAGGGAAATAAATACTTCCTCTTCTTGTACACAGCAGTATACAGCGGTATATAAGGTAGTTGGTTTTAATTACAGAGGCATGGACACTGTCTGAAGAGCAGAGATGGCTGGGAAAAAATTGTGAAAGGTATTAAAAGTTGTTTTCTTGAATCAAAAATTGTTTTTTGAGTCATTAAAAAACGAAACAGGAATCATGTCTTTGAAATAATTCATGTTTCGTTTCACGTTTTCCCCTCTTCTTTACTAAAATTGTTTACCAAGTGTCTCTATTGACATAGTTTATTTTGTTGTATTAATAATTAAGGTATTATAGGCTAGGTTCATCTTATTTTTACCTGTTAGCTGTATTATCTCGTAATGTTGAGTCAATTAATAAAAAAACAATTAAGAGCTTCTGTTTCAATTCTGACCAACCACTTCAAATATATACAGTGATCAAACTCCAAACATGACTCCCATTACATGACGCGTAAATGCATTTAATGGGTTAGAATACGTGACTTCTTTTTGGATGTTTCTTCTTGGATGTTTGCTAATCCTTTCTCGGTCCTCATCACACTCGATTCACCATATATTGATGGCAAGGAAAGAGTTAAACAAGCCACACTATTGTGGTCTGAAACTGACTGGCATTGTTTTAGTGACGCTTTGTTTAAAGTCCCAATTAAACTGAGGATGAATTCGCCCAACTACAAAATTCATGGCAAACCACGTCACAAAGAAGCATTCATTTCCAAAGCTGTCGTGTTAAATGGACAAACTGACAATGACGATAAAACTGAAGAAACAATGAAACAGAGGAAAAATCATAGAAGAAGAGGAATGGAGAAAGATAAAAAAGGTAAGAGTATTATTGAGGGATTTTGAAAACGTTGTAAAAGATTTAAGTTTCTAAATGCAGCACTGGCTTACGTGAACAAATTTTGACTTTAAGAGATCACCTACATACGGTCCATGGGGTCTGATGAAACAAGAACTACATAAAACCTATTGAAAATAGCAAAATCAATTTCAAAAGGTACAGCATTTGAAGCCGATCATCATTAATTTGGGTCGTTTTCAAATAGATCAGTAAGATATTACCGGAACCTTGGAAAATAGCAGACAGAGAGGCCTGATAGTGCAGGAAAAGCAGGGGCAGACAAAGAAAAACAATCAGAGACAGTCTTAATGAATTGACAACGCAAAACACACTAACGAAAGCCGAGGTGATAAGGAAAACGGACAACAGGGAGATTTGGCACACCATGGTCGTCGATGTCTGTTTCAGACTTGACGCTTCAAGAAGAAGAAATGTCGCTTTACTGCTAAACAAGCAAAAAAAGATCTTGGTTAAAAAACAATTGTTAAATCCAAAATTGCTTCAAACAGAAATTAGTGTAATATGAGTGCGATTTTTCTTTCGCTAAAATAAAAACACTCGTTTTAAAAGAAGCTAGGACAAAAAATTATTGCTTCCTCTTTACTTACACAATTGTACAATTCTTCAAGTTCTTCCTTTGTTAGATACCATTCCATTTCTACTCCTTGTCCCATCAAAAATTCCACAAATTCCACTCTGCCAAGAAGAAGAGCATGCCTCATTGGAATTTTTAACTTTTCTTCCTGTAACAGTGAAAAATTTAAGGTGAGGCACTGTGAACATATTGAAATACATTTTTCTGGTAACATAGAGCATTAATGAAAAAAACACACAGCAGATTATCCATAGACATGAGCTATTTCAACCTTGAGGTATTTCAATCAAGGTCCAATCAAAGGAAACTATTAGATAAACTAGTAAATTAATATGGCGAGTCAATTTAATAGAAGTGAATGATTAATAAAAGTGCTTGAATTTCAACTGAAATCCATTAAAGTTTAGTGCTTAGCACTACTAAAAGATAATTCAAATCTTCCCGATTTCATCGCCAGAGCTAAAACAATGTTCAGAATCCCTTACAAGGGCACATTCCTAGACCGAAATGTGAGAAAAGAGATTTTCGAAGGAGATAAAGAAACACGAAACTGCCGCCCTTTTTATATCTTCAATAGTCATTGCTTAAGCGCTTTTTAAGCGGTCTTTTTAAACTTTTTATTGGGTCTTTCATTGATGGTACCCCGGGTAAACAGTGGGCCCATTTTTGTCTTTCACAGACTACAGGAAGCAACAAATGAAGAAAACGTTGGACAGAAAGCACCTGAGACAACATAAAATGCAAAACATACGGATCCCCCCCTCCAGGATCCTCCGTTGGAAGGCCCTTCCTCTTAGGTTGGTCTTCAGCCAGTTCTCAAGCATCTCGAATCCACCTATCCTGTATGGATGAGCTCTACAGCTGAAGCCCTCAGCCAAGGAGATACCAGAGCTTTACATTTGATCTTAGCCAAAAGGCCGACAAGCGAAACGTTTTAATACAAACAAATAACAGCACATAAAATGATACTAAGTAATGAATACAAGGAAAATGAATTTTAAATGAACGAATCAGTTGTGATGCATTTTAATCGTTTTATGCTTTTCGGATCTCGCGTACTTTCATTGACCCTCTGGAGTATATTCTATTTCGCGCAATACTTGGAGCCAATTGTTTCATCTCTTATTATTCAAAGCCAAGTCAGAGTGTAAATAAATCTAGTTAGGCAATGCAAAACAAGATTAACAATAAAAAACAACAGCTGTCTAAAGCTGTTCACATATCTACCCATTTGGTATCCTTATTAAGAATTTCTTCCAATTTTTCATTCGATATTGTTTTCTTAACCTTACATCCTTCCACCTTACATTATTGTATTTTAATCAATCAAGAATGACGCATTTAAGTGAAAGACAAAGATCTAAAAAATGATCATTGCACACCTCATTTTCACTTTCCTAAAAAAATGGTTTGTCTTGCGATGTATTTGCTTTAAAATTAAAAACCAGTGAAAAAATCGAATAATTTTACCATGTTAAAAAGTAGAACATTTAAAACTATATTATATTATAATCACTGAATGAGTGAACAAGGTTTTTATGAAAATTAAAATTTACCTCAATTTTTTCAACAGTGTCAAAAATATACGTCATTGCCAACTCGATACTGTTCCAACGAATTGAGAGTTCCAGCATTTCAATTCTTGAGCTTTCAACTATTTGAAGTGTTAAAAAAGTTAATCTCATAAAATCACTGTCCGAATTCCAGCCTTGTATTAATTGCGAAATTTGTTTTCTTACTCAGCTGTCACTTTTCACTCACACCACCCCTAATTCCTCTATACAGTCCATTATTAAATGTTCATCTTTTTTTAATAAGCACCCTATTCAAATAAGCTCCCATGTGATGCTAATTCAAATTACATTTCTGATGCTACTGTGAGTCTGTTTCTTGACATTTTTAAAAAATTTC
Source organism: Morbakka virulenta (assembly GCA_003991215.1). Taxonomy (NCBI): domain Eukaryota; kingdom Metazoa; phylum Cnidaria; class Cubozoa; order Carybdeida; family Carukiidae; genus Morbakka; species Morbakka virulenta. The sequence goes on along the minus strand of RDPX01000067.1, from coordinate 2,708,875 downwards.
AATCACAAAAATTCATGGATATGTATGAATTTCAAAAGGAATCTTTGGAGCCACGTCAGATTCTGTGATAGGAATTCTTGAGAAATGTTAAGAAAGAGACTCTTAGTAGCATAAAAAGGGACGTTTTCAACCAGGTCAGATTCTTTATCTTTCTTTTTGTTCAAATATATATCAATGCGTTTTAATAACGCTATGCTGTCTTTGTCCTTGTAGCATTTCCTTTGCTTCATCACGTTGTTACTGTTGGAAAAAGTGGATAAGGCATGCTATAGCTGAAGAACACACCCTTGAATAACGCGGGGAAAAAATTGATCTTTGGCTGGCATCTTTTCCAAACTTAAAAATAGGACATGACATAAGAGGCACATTTATCAGCAGAAAGGAAAAAGATGCATTTCCAAGGCATACTAATCAGTAAATCACGAAAAAGCTTACAGCCACCAAAGGTATAATTGTAAGAAGCTCAATAAAATAGAAAATTTGCATGGAGACATTGACCAAGGTGAGACAGAAGCAGAGATCACTATATGATTTAGCAAAAGAAGACCCAAAAGTGTAGAAGAATTAATGAAGACTGGAAACAAAGCAAAGGTCAAGCAAACAAAGCAAAGGTCAAGCAAACAAAGCAAAGGTCAAGCAAACAAAGCGACAATTCCCATTATCAGGAATACGAGGATAATTGACAACTTGGGTTAAACTAATGAAAAATTGGTTCAACACTTACACTTAGTACTTAGGTCTTCCCGTCCAACAGACATCGAGTAGCAAGGCAGAGCTGGCAAACACGGTCTTCAGAGACAACTTGTGCATTTGCTGTTTTGATATTACTAGGTTTTTGGTATTCTTCGAATGTTGCCCTACAAGATTTTTTGGGTCTGCTAGTTTCCAGTGACCTTCTGCTGGTCTCCAGTATCGAGGTTGATGTGCTGAACTTTTATGCGCAGACAAAGTACGTCTCTCAGCCATTTTCTGGCATAGTGGTTTCTGACCGGCCTTTTCAAAACTTTCTAATTCATTATGTGGTCTCTCCAAATAACTCCCTCCATAGGTAGAAATTGTTCTTTCATGTCTAACAGACGTAGATGGCAGTTGTCACTAATACAGACATGTAAAGCTGTAACTTGACTTGAAGTGATTTCTATTTTGCTTTCAACATTTTGTTCAATCTCTGAAAAATTGCAATAGCTTAACCTTACTTGGCCTTGACATCTATTAAATATCACCTATGTTAGTGAGAAAACTCCCTAGATAGGATAACTGTCTGCTCATTGCGGTGGTGTTTGGTTGAGGACTGTTGGTTGGTAGGGATTGAGGTTGGTAAAGAGGACTTTGGCTTTTGTTTGGTGAATTCATACCCCACATTTGGCACTCTCATCTTGTAGTTTTGATTGGTTTGGTCACCGGCTGCAGTAAGTTCAATGTCGTTGGCAAACGCTAGGTCTGTCAGCCAGTGGTTGTTACTCTCAAGAATTACGGACTGTGGATTGACCATGACATTTCGCGTAACAAATTCGATCGACACGTTGAACAAACGTAGCCACAGTATACATCCTTCTCACTCCTGATAGGATATCAAACTCCTCTGATTTTCATGTGTCAGTTTTCCACGCTGCTTGATGCTTTACCGTAGAGCGCTTTCAATATGTTCATATATTTGTCGTAGATTTCCATGATTTTCTATTGATCTGTCTTCTCTGAAGCCTGCCTGTTTCACTCTCAGGATGTTGTCTACTGCAATTTGGAGCCTCTTCAAAACTCCTCTTCCCCTGAAACTGACAGAACAGTAATGCCTATTCAGTTGCTACAATCTCTGAGTTCATCTTTCTTCGGCGGTTTCACTACATGACCTTAACCTAATTCTGTAGTGACGGGTTCCTCTTGCCAACTCTGGTTGGAAGGAGCTCCTAGTTCTACAATGACCGCTTCTACCCCGTTTTGTCGTAGTTCATCGATAATGGTTTCAGTTTCTGGATCCTGGAGCCCATTTATAGCTTTCGTTACTTCTTTTACTTACACTTTGCTTAAGGGTGTTACATTTACTCGTAAGACTTGTCCTTCTGAAATGTTGTCCCAGTCTTATACACCTTCTGGTTTCGGTTGATTTAGTGTTTTTTTGGAATCTTGAAAGAGACCACAGAAATCAACTCTATCCTCTTCTGAACCTGCACCTATGTGACCATTTATTAGTGCAACTGATATCTTTGTGTGTTGGTTTTCTATCCTGGCTGTTATGTGTTTGTCAATATTGGTTTCCAGCCTGAGACCTTTAGGTGTTTTGTTAAAAACATTCCAACATATCTCGTTTGCTTGTCTTCTAAGACAGAGTACTGTACAGTATTGTGACGCCATCTATTGTACAACGGCCTTATCTTATTCATCTTGTTCACCTATGTCTAAGATTTCCAGCTGGCATTTTTTCACTTCTCTCACTACTTGCACAACTTTCCAACTCTCGTACATAGCTATCACTTTCAAAGTTCCGATTTTCGTGGTGATTTTGGTGGTAAAGATATGGTGGAGACTTGCTCACGGATTTTGCTTGCACTCGTCAGAGGTAAACAGGTAAATATTACAGGAATTCTGTTATCTGGTTTCTTCTGAAATAAATGTGTGGGTGTTGCATGCCTTTTATCACATATTGGCTGTTGACTGGAATGGTTACTCTTTGCTGTTTCTGTAGTTTTGACCCTTTTCACAAGGGTGTGAGTACTAATGTCATGGTCAAACCTTCCTCCTTTTTCAACTTGGCTTAGGGAAGGCTATGATGGAGTTCAAGGTTCAATACTGAAATTAAAAGTTAACCATTTAGAATGATAAACACGTCACCACAACCAAATGTAATAACAGATGGATGAGACTAACGAACAGCATCTATGGAATTAGAAATCACACTAAGAAGAGAGGTTGGAAGAAATCATTGGGAAAAAATATACTTAGTAAAATGAATCAATGCAAGACACAAGAAGAAAAAGTGCATATGACTGCTTTTCAACCCAACGTGAAACTGGTAAAGAAGCTGAAATAATAATACTTTTGCAATGCATATGACTTTCAGAGTGCCTAAAAATCAGAGGACGATAAGCATAAATTGTAGCTTATGAGCTAGGGATATTATCTTTCAGATTAGTTACACAGACAGCAAAGATGTCAGGCGAGTTATTATTTCAAAATAGGAAATGTTGAACAGAAATAAAGTTGCAACAAAAGCCTGTGAAGCTCTTAGAGGCCACTGGTAGAGGGTCTGATGCTTTTCGTAAATCTCATTTAATTAAAGGGGTTTTTGAAACACTGAGATTGAATTTCCTCCAAATCCATATGTAAATAGGTATGAAATTGACTAAAACAATCCTTTTTTCTGATCTTCTCACCAAATTTGTGCATGGATGCAAACAAAACATTTTCCCTCTCTTTTATTTGTTCACCCATTTGAAAGTAAAGGTATTTCAAATTTGTGGCTGTATGTGTTGCATCCGGGGTCAGTGACTCATAAGTTCGTAATGTCAAGATTGAGGCTACTCCAATGCATTAGTTTCCAACGTTTATTACTAAATTTCAACTCGTACACATAACTAACTGCAAACTTCGTGTTAATCACAGTGGAACACCATTTAGGCTAAAAGCTCGTACCAAGCAAGATATCAATTAAAAAATATGGTGGCCGCATCGTGTCGTCAGTAATTTACTGAAAATGTTTCAAAACGAACCAAACACACATGGAACGCCAAATCTAGTCTGTTTATCATTGTTGAATCTGGTAACTTCAAACGATTTAACTACGCTATTAACTAATCAAACTAGATGATTAGAGTACTAATTATTTCTCTTACTTGTGAGCACTCACAAAACACACAGCTTTATCGTACGTCTTCTATCCACATAACTCACACGTGACAAGGAATTTGATCGCAGTGTGACAAGACAAAGAAATAATTACCGGTGAATTGAGCACAAAACAAAACTGTGCACCGTATTCTGCAAAATTAAACCTGTTAGGCAAAAGTACTCTTTTGGCTAATACAGTGACTATTAGCTTTTCAAAGGAGAAAAAACATTCAACCGGCTTTGACAACAGTCCTATCTCCTAAGAAAGATTTAATGATTTAATGATGCATAATTTAGTGAATATCAGGTCAATCATTCAGCTCATTAAAACATTTAGGTCTTCAGGTACATACACTTTGTCTCTGTAACGCTGACCCAAAAATGTCTTTTTCAACAAGACAGGAAGAATCATTTGTTTGATATCATTTTCATTATTTTAATAGAAAGGTACAGATTTTCATGAATAATAAACTCATTTAAGTTAATTCTTCCTAAATAACCGAAACTGGACGAAGAACGTCTGCTAAAAATGAAGCTGAAGGATCGTTTGCTCCTCTACCTGCTTTTATGCATTACTTGTCGTGCATAAAAGGATGTTGTTAACTCTTCTAAACTTAACAGACTTTTTTTGCTATTGTGGCAGCTTTCTTTTAGGATAAATGAAACAGACAAAGGAATGCCCGGATGATAGCCTCAAAGTCTAAAGTAGCTCCTACCTGATTTTTACACACTTAAAAACTTCGTAAGTAACAAGACAGCAGCACAGTTGTACTGATAGTTCTGTTAGGCGTTTTTAAATAGTTTATTTCTCCTTTCTCGCATGTTTACATTTTTTTCTAAGACACAGTTACCAAAATGTCATTGCCAATAACGCCAAAATCCAACAATGAAAGGATGACTCAAACGACAAGGCATTCTCAGCAGTAACCTCAAAAAACAATTTAGAATGACCGCAGTAACACTACCCGATTGTAATCAATCGCTCCTAAACCAATGACAGGTCTTTCACTTATCTTACTGTCTTATCTACGACATTCTTCCCGTACTTTGCAATTTGTAGTGGTCCCAGAGCCTTATTACAAGCGATCTCAGTTAAAAAACACCCAGAAAGTCAAACTATCACAACCAATGACAAAAATTCCGCATACGGTAACACAATCACAACAGTCGCAATTGCCATCGCCATTGGCATTACCATTGCCATTGCCATCGCCATTGGCATTGCCTTTGCCATCGCCATTGGCATTTNACCTCAAAAAACAATTTAGAATGACCGCAGTAACACTACCCGATTGTAATCAATCGCTCCTAAACCAATGACAGGTCTTTCACTTATCTTACTGTCTTATCTACGACATTCTTCCCGTACTTTGCAATTTGTAGTGGTCCCAGAGCCTTATTACAAGCGATCTCAGTTAAAAAACACCCAGAAAGTCAAACTATCACAACCAATGACAAAAATTCCGTATACGGTAACACAATCACAACAGTCGCAATTGCCATCGCCATTGGCATTACCATTGCCATTGCCATCGCCATTGGCATTGCCATTGCCATTGCCATCGCCATTGGCATTGGCATTGGCATTGCCATCCCCATCAATCCGACTATTGATAATAGGGAATAATGAGTAAAATTTTGTATTATATTGTTTTATTTTTTTAATTTTAAAATATTTGTATCTGTTTTATCTTATTTTATTTAAAATATCCATTTATTTATTTATACTTTTTATACCTATTTTAAGAGCCAACTTCTTTGACCTTGAAATCAGATATTTTAAGAGTTCAATTATCCTCTAACGTTTTTGTAGTCAAAATCCACACAGAGTATTTAATGCCTTAAAGTTGACGCCCAATTTTCATAGATTTGTCTTGTTGTAATACCAAGCTTATGTACTTCCCTTCTCTTCTCACAAAATAATTAAGCTGGATATCATAATTCTACAACATTTTGCTCCTAAAGAAATGTAATAATTTTTTTGACATTATTTTGTGTTGGAATGTTATGCAATTTCAAGAAAGGTTCCTCGAGCTCGATAAATGCTAGAGTATGCAGTTATTGCAACTAAACAATAAGGGTTGGTCTGTTACTATCCGAAGTCATTTAATGACGTAGGCAATCAGGCCTCTCCAACGTTTTTATCTTTTGTGACTGACAGAAGAGCTTTCTCAGTCATCCCCGTCTTTTTCCTTGCCATTACTTGCTTTGTCACTAAACTGATAAAAATTTCCATAAAAGTGCTTCGGTTTCGCCATCTACTTTTCTTCCCTACTATTTTTCCAGTTACAGTAAAATTTTCTTCTGTTTTCTCGTGGTCTGTTTGAAAAAGTCAAGCCATTTCTTCCTTATTTTCTTCATTTACGTTCTTACTTTCCTAAACCTCTTCAGAACTGCTTTATTTGTAATTTTCACTGTTCCTGACAACCTTACAAATTTTCTGAAACCACATCTCCAAGCATGTAGTCTAGCACTCCCTTCAGTACATCAGAGTCGACAAAACATAGCATTTTAGCACTCCACATTTTGTTTGTAAGGATTACTTGCAGTCATTTAGAATTTTCTTGAGATTTTCAAACATGGTTTTTGCGATAGGTTCTGCTAATTCTTCATAGTTAATACAGTTTTTGTCGATAAGAGAGGTAATTTTTCCTCTTCATGGTATAAAAAAAAATTCTGCTTTGATTCATTTGGGCATTTTTGCTAGAACACATACTTATTAGAAAAAAACCCTGTAAACCATATTATGAAATGGAAAAGTCGTACAGCAGGTTCAGGTGACTCGGATACCTGCAAAAATGGATTATTTCACTTCTATGTTAACGTCCTGTTCTCAACGTAAGTGCTCGGAAACAGGAAATCAAATTTTGACTATGATTAATGTCTACTTACTGCTCTCCTACCAAGATTAATAATTAATAATAATGAAATTAAGTATAACAATTTTCATCATCTGGGTAAGGATATTAATAGTGATAATAATGAATTAATCTGTTGCCACGTACATTTTAATAAGGACTGAAGAATAGCTTCATCTAGACGAGGTGAACCTTCCTCCATCTGACAAATCGAAATCTAAAAGAAAATGTATCACAGAAATAATTTTTATACTTTTCAAATAAGAATTTGCATTATATTTGGTACTTCTAATGAAAAATTTACAAGTTGTAGTGTCAATTTATTAGTCATAGTTTTCAATCAAGTTCCATATTAAGGAGCTAACATTCAATATGAAGAAATGATGCTTGCATCTAAGTGATAAAGTGAATTTGTTAAAAATGCGTTTGGGTAAAATGAAGTGTTGAGGTTAAAAACAGATAAGTTGTTGTGTCCTACAGAGGTTTAAGTATTAGAGGTAAGATTAATATTCATTGGTATTTATATACATCATATTTATATTTGCCATTATAAATAATCCATTATTAATTTTACTTTATAGGTTGCTCACCGTGCATTGTACATCATGCATGATGCATGAGATATGATGCATGATCCATGAGACATGATGCATGGTGCATGATATGCGATGCACAATAAACAGTGTATAAAAATAATGATTGACTGGTGATGTATGACACCTCATTTATTTTGTAAAGTTTATAACGCTACAAAAAAAAGATGAAAATCTTTTTTCTTTATCGAGGAATATTTTCTTTCCTGTCTGTCTTAATTGTCTCTTTCCTAACAGAAATTTGTCAACCAACATAAATGAGCAGTGCTCCTCTTACACAACTATTATATAAATTTTACACACATTATCCATCTTATTCCTGTATCTTATATTTTTGTTTTGGCTATTAGGTCATTTTTCCCCAGGAATTGGGAAACAAACAGTGCCTTTCCTGACGTCAAACAATGGCTTTTACTTTTTGTAAAGTTCCAAATTCTTTTTCACCCGCTCGTGAAACTGAACCTGGGACCTCTTGGTTACGGTGGAACTACACTAACCGTCAAGCCACGGCTCCTCTACTCATATATCTTAAATATGACTACTAAATATCATACTTTTTTCTTTTAAAAATACTTATGGTAATTTCCTCCAAAATTATTTCTAGGTTTTGAGTTCATTTTCAACTTATATACAGATTTGTAATATAAAACCACACTGCTGTCGAAGTTATTGAGTTACTTGTATGAATTGTACTTGTACATGTACGAATCGAAAAATATTAATGAAATTACAAATCGAAAAACATTTTTGGAACAGAAACTGGATTATTTTAATGTCGTGGAAATTGTGATGTGAAGATTGGCTTCTTGGCAACTCTGGTGTTTGTGAATTTAATACGTGTGTATAATAATCCAGTACAGAAAAAGAATAACCCAATTTTCTTATTGAATGATATCAATAAATTCTTTATATTTCCCTTTATATCGCTCTAGACAATTGACATAACAATAGACTAGTCTTTAATGCGTGCCCTGTACACATGCTCCAATGTGTAATGGAACCATAAGCTGGTCAATTTTAAAACTGAGTTGAATATGGAGCTAATGGGCACCCATCCATGTATTGAGTGAAATTCAGAGGTTTGTTTATAGACACCCTTTTGCTTAGTAATAAAACAAAATAAAATAAATAAAATACTAGGCTCTCGGTTATAGACTGAAGGTTTTTAGTCTTGTTTCATATTAACCACCCCTGTTAAAATATTGAATACTAATATAGTAGCATTACCATAAAAAATACTCAAAAGAAGATTTATGAAGGCAACAGAAAAGGAAATGGAAGCTGCCAGAGTACAAAAGGATTATTTCATGCACCGAGCGAGGTGAAGAAGAGCGATTTGCTCTGGTAACTCCTGAGAGAGAACGACAGAAAAATAATAAAACAGAAGAGAATTGACAAAACTCTTTTCCTACTTACGTATTTCTTTTGCATTAGACAGGTCACCAGCTGCTCATAGGCTGTTTGTATTCTATTTTCACTTTGTTCTGGGAATGTCTTCCTAATTCTTTCAAGCAATTGTATTTGTTCCTCAACCTCTTCCAAATGCAGGATTTTTCTAAAAAGTTTGATAATATTATGAAATCTACATGTAAATTCTGTAACTAGAAAAGGAACTACTATTTTGTATTAAAGCCTGAACTTTTAAAAGAACTATAGGGAAGGGTGAGGTGTCAGCAGCGAAGCTGCTTAAGATAAACAAACACCGGAAGATAATTGTGGAAACTTATCATCTTCAGCAACCTGAAAGGATATGACATTGCAGCTTCTTGAAGGCCGCTGTAACACTAAGACCTCTTCCAAACTTCTAGTTTCTAAATTTGTCTTTTCACACCTTTTGTCCACCCCAGCATTTGCATTTGTGTCACATACAAATTAAATTTTGTTGGGTTACGTGATCAGTGCTGTTTCCATTCTATACAGTAATGCTGGATTACCAATGTCTTGTAGGCATTTCCCTTGAGTCTATTAGGTATGTGCATGTTGCATGGACGTTTGTTGCTCCTCTCCAATTATTCCAGCTAAGGTTGATCCTTTTCTTTACTTCTTTGTCAATTTTCCCATTACTTGGGTGGTTGAGCCAAGATATTAAAAAGTCGGGCCAGTCCTCACTTACTATCTTGATTGGTGGTGGGTTTATTTGCTTGTTTGTGTTTATGTTCTAAGTTTTTGCTTCTGATTTTCAATTGTCTTCTTTCTACTTGGTCTGTCTAGTTCTCCAACTCCCTTCCTGCGTCTAAAGTTTCCTGGTTTATCAATACCATACATTCTACAAACATTATATTTTATGGATATTCTCGTCTCACATGTTCAGTCAGCTTGTGCATTATTATTGCAAACAAAAGAAGGCTTAGTGCTAACCCTTGGTGTAAGCCTAATTTCATCTTGGATGGTCCCACAATCCTCACGCATCTCCTGTATTGCTTTTACATATAGCTCGTTTACTGCTTTACTTCAAAGGCCGTACCACATTCTTCTCTGGCGATTCTGTCGTATGCTTTTCTGGATAGATGAACATGCAGAGTAGTTCTTACTATCCTTCTCTGAACTCTTCAGTAATTAACACAAGAGCAAAGATAGGATTAATTGTGATTATATTTCCGATGGAGTGTTTCAGAAATTAGCAAAGATTAGCTATGCGCTAATCTTTGCTAATTTCTGGAACATCCTTTTTGTGTACAGATTGTTTCATCTTGATCTTAGGATTTCCCTTGTTCATTAGCTTTTTAAAGTACTTTGTCCACCTTTCTAAAATATCCTGGTTCTCTCTTAAAAGTCTCTCATCATCGTCCTCATCACACAGAGGTGTTCGTCATTTATACCTAGTCTCTTAGATATCAGTTTGTCCGATACCTTCTCCAGGTCAACTATTTCTGATAACAGGCTCCCCTCCAAGATGACGCCTATTCCATTTCTTACTGTGTTTCTGTCATGATAATATAGGTTGCAGCTTCCTCCAATTTTTCTAGCCATGGAATTTTTCTATTTAGCTTCTCACACATATTTACAAGGCAGTAAGTTGCCATCTTTGACAAGTGAGTTCACAATAAAACTTCATACCCTTAAGGATAGGGTGATGGTTGCCTTTTGACAACGCTGCCATGCTTTGTGAAAAGGTGACCCAGAGACTGTGCAAGGTAGGGTTGTCTATTTTCTAAGGCTTTCATTGAACCCACAAACCCACATAATGTGTTGTTAATAATTGTCAAAATCTTTTAAAGCGTTTTTTAGAACTAAATTCCATGAAACTGTAATCCTTTCCTTTTATAAAACCAATAATGAAAATAAAAATGTTATCAAATAAACTCGGCTAGAGAGAGGCAAGAGAGAAAAGGTGATGAAACAGAGTCAGGTACAATATGGGTGACGAAAAACATGAATTTTAATTTAAGACTATTTCAATATTTAATTATTTTTTTTTAACTTTAGCTGATCAACTAAGTTCAAATTTTTTTATACATTTACTTGGACTTCCCATAGTATTATTATTTAAATTTTATGATGTAAATCCCGCGGGAGGCACAGAGATGGTATTATATATAGAACGCACTTAAACTGAACTGTACGTGGAATTTTACTCTTCAAATGCTTTGCGTTCTGGAATTCTAAATGAAAATTATGAATTAGGACCAAAAGTAACACTGTGTTCAAAGAGTGTTTTCTTTTCCTGTTTTTCCTTTGTTTCCCTGTTTTTTATTTGTTTATTTCCAGGGGCAAAAACCTATGGATCTACTGTATATATATTTTGCATAATATATTATGAACAGCTTAGGAATTTATCTGCACAGGAAGTTCCAAACAGTCTAAGAACGAGCTGTAATAATTAAGTACGTGGAAAATAGAAAATAAATATTATGTAATGCATATTATGTATTACATAATATACTATTTACGCACATGAAAAATTAACTACTGTTTTGTACTACTACAAGATTCACGCATTCTCTGCTATGGACAAGGTATTACAGAAGTAGATAATACCTACTGTAAATTCTTCCAAAATGCAATGCTTCCCATAGGAAGTTAGCATTATTACATACATGAAGCAAGGAGCAAAAGAAATGAAATAATTTCAACCTGCTGTCATCAAAATAAATTCTTACTAGTAACTTATAACACTGGCGGAAAATCCCAAAGAACATAAAAATCTGCTTTGTATAGTAAATAATTTATGTATATGTGCCTAAAAATTATATAGGGTGCATGACACTTTTTGTAGCACAGAACTTTAGTTAGTGTTTATGTGCTTAAATGATATATTATACATATTACATAATACATAATATGCAGTATATAATATTTATTTTATTGTATTTTATGTATGTATATATATAAACTATATTTAAAATTTGTGGTCGTTTCAAAGGTAACTTATTCGATTCTCAACTACACAAAATTAATCTTGAAAAATCGTAATGAAAAACAAATCAGAGGATGTTACTTACTCTGGAGGACATTCAATCTTCTGAATGAAAGAGAGCAAGTCCGCTGCTCTTCCACTGTCTTTAATGATGACAACAGGGGTAGGAGGATTGTTCGTCAGAGCTTGATAAACTGTACATATAGTGTTAATACCACCTTCAACCACCAAAAGAACTGTTGGAACTTTAGCGCCTCCTATGAAAGAAATGATTAATTTACTCATGCTTCATGCTATATATTTCTTGGTTTAAATGTTCTCTACATGGCAATGGGACAATTGTATCAAACACTAAGAACTAATGTTTACCTCTCTTTTAATCAATATAAAAATACCTTTAAAAACTGCCACACGATTGGCAGCCATATAATATTATTTTTAATACAATATATCAACATATATTATATCCTTAAACATTATTTTGCACTGTCTTACATTATAACATAATCTTATACTTTAGTATCTTATAGAATACTGTAGCAGAGTATTTTAGACCTGTAAGTTTACAAGTAAACATGTATAGACGGGATCCACAGTGTACAGTACTGATCAAAGTTTGCAGAAAAAAATTGAAGAGAGCACCAAAAGCTACTAGCTTTTACTTCAGGGTCTCGCAATATTAAAAAAATGTTGCAATTCAAAATTTACTGAAAGAAAACTGTCTCCAAAATATGCCTTTGTTTTCTTCTGGATCCATTTCATGTACAAGCACGCAAAAGATGCAAAAAAATAATGGGAAGTATGAATTAATTAGTAAAGAACAAAACAGTATTATTATGATAGAATGTGACAACAACAAAAAAGAATCTGAAAACCGACTGAATATTCTTTGAACACTAATACCTATTGACTGTCTGAAGAAACCCTCAACCAAAATATTTTTGACTTTGATGGCAATCTTCTAAGCGCAGTTTCCTTTGCAAAATTAAATTCAGCAGTTGAAAACAAAAGCCGGAAAAGCATCTTCTTAACAACCACTTTGAAAAAGTATCAAAACTAAAGAGGAGTTCTGCTATATTTTTTGGATGTACAGCCCTGAAGCCTGGACACTAAATAAACATTTGGAAAGAAATTCTGAACGTTTGAGGAGTAAAGTTTTAAAAAAAGATCGTGTAACCATTCAAGACAACAAATTGAGCTCTCGGCGCTAGCTCTCATTCAAATGATTTTTTCAACCACGTCTTGCATGAATGCTCCCCTATCTTTCCAGGTCCCCTCAATGAACACTTCATCCAAATCATTAATATAGATTAAGGCTATAAGAAAACAACGTTTTCAGATAAAAAAATCCTAGCAAACAAAGAGTGGGGAAATTGAAAGCAAAAATTGAGATCTATTTCTATCTATATAATTCAATTTTTTCTTTTCTTATTTTTTTTGATCCATTATAAAAGGTCTGATGGAAAAGAGAAGGCAAAACAGCCTCTTAAAGTCCTAAATCTGTACGTTACCAATCAACGTCTCTGAAATTTATTTTTAGATATGGACCAGATATTTGGCTATTTAAAGACTCTAGAAAAGTCCCTAGACAGGTATACTACAATATTCATTGCTGAAAATTTTTCATTGCCCACCCTATAATATACGAAAAATATTTGCCCATCTTCTTCTTTGTATATCACAACAGTACAAGGTTCATTTAAGTCAAGATCTTGCTAGCTGGCCTTTAACTTAACAAAGATGCCCTAATAGAAAAACCCAAGTTAGATTTGATCAATACAGGTGAGTGGGTTGGCAACCATCGCTTAGACTCCCTGTCAGTGACCAATGTCGTAAGACATCGGTGAAGCTGATGCCAATTTACCCAGCAAAATATGAACAGTTTAACTGCGAATGCAGATAAAGACGTCAACGGTATCTCTAGCACCCGTGCTAAAGATGACGCATCCGGCAGGAGAGGCTGCCTGGACCCTCCGGTCGTCATGAAGCGAAATACATGCAACACCTTGGACCTATACAATGGTACTACAATGATTGTAACTTAATGCTGAATGTCTAATCAGAACAAAGTGTGAGGTCCTTCAACAACTGTGCTGCAAACATCCAGTTTCGGTAGTGCTGCTTCAAGAAACACTCTCGCAAAACGATGATAGCATCAAACTGAATAGAAATACACTTGAGTATGTTCTATATCAACCACATTATAACATCGTAACCCTGGTACGAAATGATTTAACTATTTTAAAGATTGACAAATCTTCTTCAACAAGCACACCAATGGTTTGCAATCGAACTAAACTCTGCCCCAATCCGTATTGTAAACTTGTACAAACTACCCCGAGCTATGTTTAACGGTCTTCTAGTCTTCCACCACATTTTAATTTATTCGGCAGATTTTAACTGCCATCGCATGTCATGGGACTATCAAAATAACGACTCAGATGGAGGAAAACTCACTCAATGATCATCCTAGGTTGATATTCAGCTCCTCTATGACATACCCAAAACATTTCATTTGGCAATATGGAAAAATTTTACCAATCCAGATCTGTCATTCCACAACCATGATTCATCAAGTATTCTACCACACCCAAGAGATAAGAGATAAACTTCTTTAATCGCTGCATCTTCCCACAATAATCAGGCATCTTGCTATCATTGAAGTCACTCCAACAAACCCTCTACCAAGATGAAATTTCAATAAAGCTTATTGGACCGATTTCAAAGGAGCCTCAGCTACCCTGCCAGAAACACTTCCACCAGCCAACTCCAAAGATGTTGATCGCTCCTTCTGTATGTTCCAATCACAAGTTCTCAGCACATCAAAATGACAAGTACCAAAAGGACCCGAAGAGATTTCTTTCATGCTAGGTTCGCCAGTCCAACAACCTTGCTAGAATACACTCCTAACTCCCTGCCCTGGTGGAAAAAGAGGTAGTAGCAAGCAATTTGTTACATCATATTAACAACCGTCGTCGGGAGCCTTGGATCTCTTGTATAACAAAAATTATTATGAACCACTCTAACAGGAAAAGTTGGTCAAAACTCAATTGGCTGACTGGTAGGAAGAGGTAAACAACCACTAGGAAAGCCGTTTCAGCTAACTCTTTTGCAAAATGCCTTGTCAACAATGGACAATTTGAGGAGTTTGACAAGGCTATCACTAGAGATCTAAACAGGAATCTCAAGAAATCATGGGAAATCCCTTATCCCAATCAAGACCTCCGTTCTCTCTTTACAGGAACTGAGAACTGCCTGAAAGTTTCAGAAATCCGGTAAAAGTCCAGGCCCTGACTTGCATCACCCTGAGTTGTACAACCACCTTCACAACAACTTGTCGAATTGTTACCTCTTTCTACTCTACCTACCTTCAATTAAAGAAACTCCCAAAGGTTTGGAGAAAAGAGAAGACCGTTGCCAATTTTAACCTCCTTGAGCCTTCAGACATTCCCACTAAGAAAACCGTAAAGCCTCACATTCATCGGTTTTAAGATCATGGAACGCCTGATATACATCCGAATTGAGGGCGTTATTGACTAGCAATTACCTTTAAAGAAAGCTGGATTCCGACCAGGAAGAAGAAGCCTAGATAAGGCATGCCTTCTTACGGAGGATATCAAATCCGCTCTTTCTTCCCAAGAATAAGACAGTTAGTGTTCTTTTATACCTCTCGGCCTCATATAACACATTGTGGCATCGCGGACTAATACTTAAGCTGTTGCAATACATCGCTAACAAGGAAATGGTCAGGGTGATCAAGGAAATGATTAATGCTTGTGTATTTAAGCTGCATCCGGCTTATCAGAAATTTAAGCCTCACCAACGTATCAATGATGTACCACAAGGGTCAGCACCTAACTATTTGACAGAGGAAAGTCCATCGAGAGCATTGACAAGGTCTTGTCAGAAGATTTAATTGAACTAAAGCAGTATTTCCATTTCTGGTCATTAAAGATCAACACGACCAAAACTCTTTTAAGTGTGTTCCATTAAACCAACAGACAAGCTTATCGCAGAGTAAAGGATACAGTCGGCGAAACCACCATATTATCCGAAAAAAATCCGAAGTACTTTGGTGAAATACTTGACCAATGTTTAATATACAAGTACCATCTTCAGAAAATCTTAGAGAAAGTTCACGCCTGATCAAATCTAGTTCGTCGCATTGGAAGCAATCAATGGGGTGCTTCATTTGATGTCCTCGAAAACTTGCGTTGTTGCTCTTCTACTCTACTGTTGAGGCCTTTGTCCCTGTTTGGTGTGAAAACATCTAGGCTCTGCCCTTAGTGACAGCATGCGTCTTATCAGTGCCTGCATCCCCTCTACGCCTTTACATTTGCTCCCCATTCTCTCAGAAATTCAGTCATCAGACTTGAGGAAAGAAAACGTCATTCTTAAGACCGACACAAGGGGCTCAATAGTTCATCTTACCAGAACAATTGTTCACAGAGAGGCCCCAAAGAGGTTCTCATACAGATGCCTTCTATCCACAAGAATGCAAAACATTCCTCGTGACGCAAAAGGCAACTCTCCGGATCTGTGAAAAGCAAAGAAGTGGCAAGACAAGTGGAACAGTAATGAGTGTAGATTAAAGAGGTACATACCAGCGACGTCAACTGAGCCTCCAGAGCACGATCTACCTTAGGCGCCCTAGGTCTTTCTTAACAGAATGAGGTCAGGCTGCGGAAGGGATGCAGCTTTTATGTACAGAATTGGGCTAGCACAGAGCAACCAATGCATATGTAAGGAAAGGCAAACACAGGGATACGTGTTACTCTGCAGAACCATTGGCCTTAAAGGGGACCTGCAAACTGTGAGCGAAAAGCTTTGACAATGTCTGCTATCTAAAAATTTCATTTTGTAATATGAATTTCCCTGATTGTTGAACAATCATACTTTTAGCTATATACTTAATATATATATATATATATATATATGATCAATACAAAAACAAAGAGTGATCGAGAAATCTATCCGTCTATCTGTCTGTCTATCTATACACTATCTTTATGCCTGTCTACCTAATCCATTCCATGTCTATCCTTTCCCTTTTTTCCTTCCTTCCATCTACTTGTGTGTTTACTTTATAACTGTAGAAAAATACTTCATCAATAGTGCATTTTTTCTCAATACCATTACCAACCTTGGAAGCCTTTAGAAAATGCATTCTCCAAAGCAGATCGTAACTTAATTTCTCCTCCGTATTTATTGATACGTCCATCATCTACAAGCAGGAAATGCGTGTGATTGCTATCTAAATAAGCTCCTTGCGATTTTTTACTGTTAGACACATGGTAGTCCTCTACCAACTGAAAGCTTGAGTTATCCAAGTTACTACCCTGTATTAAAAAAATATAACTTTTGATTATGATAAAGTTTCTCTGGGTTTTGCGTTTAAACATAACAAGTGGGGGACAGTACCAGTTTGCACGATCGAGTGTTCAGATAAAAGAATACAACAGGTGAACCGTTTTGGATTTCAAAAATCCACGATAATATCAGATGCAAAATTTTTGTTCAAAATAATAGCAGACGTGCAATGTAAAAAAACACATTCAACAACTTAGAACAATCTTTACCAACAGGAACATCAGAAATGATAAGAAGATCAGAGCACTGAGGACATTTGTATGGTCTGCACTGGTGTATGTATGCGAAAACTAGGCTCTTAGCAAGGATGCGTAAAGAAGACTAGGGCCGGTGTAAATGTGTTAAGATATCATGGATGGAGAGGAAATCAAACAAGGAGGTGATTAGAACTGCAAATTACAGAAGATCACTCATGAAAATAATCCGTAAGAGACAGCTTGAATTTCTGGCACTCCTATGTAGGAAAGACGAACTTGAAAAGAAGATGCTAGGTGGCAAGATAGATGGGAAGAAAAGCAAGGGCAGATAAAGAATAACATTCATGGACAGTCCTAATCAATTTACAACACAAAATACACTAACGAAAGCCGAGGTGATAAGGAAGACAGACAGGAGGGGGATTTGGCGCGCCATGGTAGTCGATGTCTGTTCCAGACCTGACACTTCAAGAAGAAGAAGATGGTATGTTCTTTACAAAATATGGTAGAAAGAATGTGCTGATTATAATATTTAATGATAATGATAAAAGACTATACAGTAATAATAATAATGATAATAATAATAATAATGAAATGTCATCCATTTTAGTTAAAACATTTCACTACAATTTTACATCGTAGTATCTTACGTGGAGGAAGGGGCAGTCAAAAGAACGTACCTTTTTAACAAAGAGAACCAGTTCCAGTAAAGCTCAATCTTGATAGCTGTCACTGACATTTTTGTTAAATTAATTTTTTCAATCAAGATTTAATCCTAGTTGTAGTAGTAGTAGTAGTAGTAGTATTAATACTGCTACTATTACTACTACTAGTACTAGTAATAATAATAATAATAATAATAATAATAATAAAAATATTCAGCACTAGCCGGAAAGGTAAAAAAACATGCTTCGGTATTAATTTGCAAATTCCCCCAGATTAAAATAACTCTGTCAAAAATTTGATACGTTCTCCAAGTACAAAGACTTTCAAATTGAGAATAAATGGGTGTGGCATCTCGAAACAACAGTCATACATGTCCTATCTTGCGCATGTACTATGCAGAAAATAACCCTTACCAGTGCAACACACGTTCTGTGCAGTGTGCTGTCAATATGTAGGAAAATTAAACAGCATATTAAAGAGAGCATGCAAGTAAAAATGATTCTTGTTTCCAAAAGTGCAGGTACGATCTCCGGCAGCCAGATTGTACATATCCGAAATTAAAAGAAAAATAACAACAATAAGAATAATAATAATAATAATAATAATAATAAAAATAAATTTAATAAAAAATAAACAAATGATAAATTTTAGAAAGTCGCCTTTCGTTAATGTGTTTTGCGTTGTCCGTTGATTAATAAATAACAAATTTCTCCGATTATTACCGAATTTTCGAGGTTTAACCTGACTCAATGGAAAACAAGACTATACCTCTCTCATGAGAATGGTACGATTATATGCAACGATGTCTTTATTAAACAAGGAATCTTTCAAGGTGATTGCCTCTCTCCTCTCCTTTTTGTATTTCACTCATTCCATTGTCTTTAGAACTGAAGTCCTTACAATATGGATATAAGGTTAACAATGATAAGATCTCCCATTTTTTTTATATGCATGATTTAAAGCTATGCCGGGGAAAAAATAGTGAACTTGAAGGGCTTTTGAAAATTGTAAAAGGGTTCAGTGACGAAATTGGAGCTTGGTATAAATAAATGTGCAAAAGCTACTTTCATAAAAGGTAAACTACCTAGATCTTTGAATGTACATCTCGATAAGGAAACTGTAATTAAAGACTTAAATCAGAAGGAAGTGTACAAATATCTAGATGTGAACAAATGTAATAATTTGATTCAACACTCAGATATGAAAGAGAAATTAAGGAGAGAATTTGTTAGAAGGACTACGGCTATTCTTAAGAGCGAGTTAAACACCTTAAAGAGGGCTACGGCTATAAATACACTGGCAATCCAGGCCATTACTTACAGTACAATGTAATTGACTGGAATCTTAGTGGAATTAAAAAACTGGACATCAAAATACGTAAAATATTTACCATGTATTATATGCACCACCCCAAAGCTGACATTGACCGCTTGTATTTAGCAAGAAAAGAAGGAGGTAGAGGCCTGACTCAGTTAAAGCTTCCACAAAAGACATCCACTATTGGTCTCCATAGATACCTGAGCCATACTGAGGACTGGATGCTAAAAACAGTGTACGGTCATCACGAAAGAAGGAAGTTACATTCTAACGTCAAGAAAGCAACAAAGTTTCCTGAGGAACTTGAAATAGTCCTGCTGAAGTGAATGGAAATGAAAAAACATATGCAAAAGTAAAAGGGAATAAAGCAGTTGGCGAAACTTGGAAAGTGAAACCGCAATAACAGTAGAAATGGTAACTATGCAGACAAAAATGATCCCAAATTGGAAAAGTCCAGGACCTGACGGAGTCCAAGGCTATTGGCTGAAACAGTTGAAACCACTTCATGATAGAATTGCAACTCAGATGAATGACCTTATTGCTGGCGGAGGTGAAATCCCAAAGTGGATGACAACAGAAAATACGGTACTATGTCAAAAGGAGCCAAAAAATGGAACTGCCGTAGATAACTACAGGCCTATATCTTGTCTCCCACTGATGTGGAAACTTATGACAGGTATAATATCAAACAGCATGTATGAGTTCCTTGAGCGTGAAGGGAAACTCCCGCCTGAACAAAAAGGATGCCGCAAGAAAAAAAGGGGAACAAAAGATCAGTTAATCATTGATAAGATGGTCACGAAAGATTGTAAGCAAAGACAAACTAATTTGGGCATGGATTGGATCGATTACAGGAAGGCCTATGATATGACTCCACATTCGTGGATAATAGAAAGCCTGACGTTGCCAAATATAGTAGATAATATAATTAGTTTCATCGAAAAATCAATGAGAAATTGGAATTTAAATTTATCTGCAAATGGAGAGTCCCGAAAGTGGTGAAAAAGTGAATCATTTGTTATTTATGGATGATTTGACACTTTATGGGAAGGATAAAAAAGAATTGAATATGTTAATATCTACAGTTGAAATATTTAGCCGTGATATCTAAATGGAATTTGGGATTAAGAAATGTGGTATTTTGATCTTGAAAAGAGGAAAAATTAATATAACAAATGAAATTGTATTGCCATCCGGGGAAATGATAAAGGAGATTGATGAAGAAGGGTATAAGTACCTCGGAATACTAGAAAGCGACTTAGTGAAACAGAAAAAAATGACTGAGATGTTTAAGAAAGAATACTTTAGAAGGGTCACACTGATATTGAAAAGTAAATTGACTGAAAGAAACAAGATCAAAGCAATCAACACATGGGCTGTATCCCTCCTCAGGTACAGTGCAGGGATATTGAACTGGAAGACAAACGAGTTGGATGAAATGGACCGTAAAACTAGATAGAGAATGACAATGTACAAAGAACTCCACCCCAAAAGTGACGTAGACAGCTTGTAAATACCACGAACTAAAGGCGGGCGTGGTCTGATAAAATGTAAAAATGCTACCAAAACTGAGGAAAATGCCCTTTGGTGGTTTATAAAACACCATACAGAAACGATGATTATTGCTGTGCGAAATCAGAATGCGAAGGATGTCAAGGAATCCATTGAGCCAGAAAACTACAAAAAGATGGGAGCTGACAACACAGTTAACTTATGGAAGGAGAAGGCGATTCATAGGCAGTACCTGAGAGACACGGAAGGAAAAGATGTAACAAAATCTTGGAGTTGGCTTAGAAATGGGGACTTAAGAGGCCGTATAGAGGCTCTTATTTTCAGTGCCCAGGAACAAGCCCTCAGGACAAACAGTGTTAAAGGTCCGAAAAGATAGGACCACTGAATCTCCTTTGTGCTGTTTATGCAATGAGAAAAGTGAAACTGTTTCACATATTGTTAGTGAATGTAAGATGCTGGCTCAAAGACAATATTAGCGTCGCCACGACAATGTTGCAAGATATGTCCACTGGAGACTAAGTAGAAAGTTTGGCCTCGATACAGCAGATAAATGGTATGAACATATGCCTGAAGGTGCAACTGGAAATGAAGTGTCCAAGATCTTGTGGGNGTGAATGTAAGATGCTGGCTCAAAGACAATATTAGCGTCGCCACGACAATGTTGCAAGATATGTCCACTGGAGACTAAGTAGAAAGTTTGGCCTCGATACAGCAGATAAATGGTATGAACATATGCCTGAAGGTGCAACTGAAAATGAAGTGTCCAAGATCTTGTGGGATTTTACCATCCAGTGCGACAGGCATATCGAAGCAAGAAGACCTAATATTGTAGTGATAGATAAAATCACATGGGAAGTGAAAATAATTGATGTAGCAATACCAGGAGATGTGAGGGTAAATGAAAAAGAAAGAGAAAAGATCGAAAAATACAGAATGTTGAAGGATGAAATAGCAAGGTTATGCGAGATGAAACAAGTTACTATGGTCCCAATTGTGGTAGGAGCGTTGGATGCTGTCAGTAAAAACTTTGAAAAATTTGTAAGAAATATAAGGATCTACATGAAAATTGAACACGCACAGAAAACAGCTTTGTTAGGAACAGCGCGGATATTAAGGCTTGTACTTGACTGCTAAATCCAAAGAAGAAGGAATGTGTAGTTGCCCATACAACTTGTTGTTGTACGTGATCACATATAAAATTACCGAGAAGAAAGATCAATATCGAGACCTTGAATTCATAATAATGATAGTAATAAAATTAATAGTAAGCTATTCCATCTGAAGAATGAAGAACAGGTACGGAGAATTTCGAAACAATGTCTTAGGAAATGAGAAGGAATTTAATAAGAATGGAGAAAGGCTACGGAACCCTGAAAGCAGTACCAGAGATAAACTCGCCCAAGAATGGGAAAATATAACTATTGAAGAAATTCAAAATACATTTATAATGTCCCATAACTGGAAATCTCCTTGCATTGATCAGATCGCGAAATTCTTGCTTAATTCTCTCTTCGGTACTTCTCAAATTAGCATCTAACTTTAATTCAATACTGCCGGAACCAAACTTAACACAAAATGGTACTGCTAAGGAACTACTTATCTCCTGAGCGAAAGTAAGGAAACAGAGAAACCTGAAACGTAAATACCCATTACAAACTTACATATCAACCTCCTACACGTTGTTTACTTACTTACTATCTTACTTATTTACTATCTTAACTGAAAGAACTTACATTTATATGGATGTAAAAACATTTTCCATATTGAACAGAAAGGCTGCCACAGAGGTTCATATGGATGCAAGGATTGCTTACAAATAAAACGATTCTCGAAAATGCACACTTAAAACATAAAATTTAAGTACAGTCTAGAGTGATGAAAGCATTTGACAACGTTCCCCACTTCTGGATTTTTGAAATCTTCAGAAATGTTCAAAATCTCTCCTGTTTTAATCGGCTTTCTTAGAGCTAATATGACTTTATAGGAAACAAATTGTACTCTTATTGATGAGAATGGCAATCGCGTTTCCAATTGTATGAAGGTAAAACGTGACATTTTTCAGGCTGACTCTCTTTCCATTCTATTATTTTGCTTCGCACTTATACCAAGTTCTAAGCTCCTTAACAACACAAGGTATGGATGTAAGATAACGGACACGAAAATCAACCATCTGTTTTATATGGATGACTTAAAACTCTACCCTCATAAACGCGGAGAACTGAAAGGATTATTGAAGATCCTGAAGCGTTTAGTAATGACATTGGTATGAAATTTGTTTTGGATAAATGTGCTAAAGATACATTTAGGCAAGGGAAACTAGTTACTTCTGAAAACATACAGTTAGACAATGATACTGTAATTAAAGAATTGGATCAGAAAGGAATCTGTAAAAGTCTAGGTGTTAATGAAGGAGATGGTATTCAACATTCGAAAATGAAAAAAAAGAGAATAAAAGAGTGTATCTGAAGAGTAAGATCAATTCTGAAAACGAAATTAAACTTAGAGAGCAAAGTAGTAGATATCAACACTCTTATAATACCTGTTGTAACATGTACATCATTAATTGGACTTTAAGCGAGCTTGAGATAACTGACAATAAAACATCAGAAAGCAACTGACAAGCAACAGAATGCATCACCCTAAATCATTACAGAACATCTGTTCACCTCCAAGAAACAAAGGAGACAAGGGGATGATTTACTTTGAACTATCGCACAAAACATCAACGATTAGTATTTTACAGTATTTAGATCTAACAAATGATTGCATTCTAAAATTAGTTAGCTTACAGGAAAATGCTAAAGATTCACATTCAGTACTTAATGAGGTAGACACGTTTTTGCCAGAGCTAGAAATTTAAAACCTAAAACTTTGAACAAATAACACCAGCATTAGCTGCTAAAAGAAAAAACCGAAAAGCAATGAAAGTTGGATTGGAGAAACTTTTAAAAAGCCCGTCCAGGGACAGTTTGCTACATCAGGTTTTTTACTCAAAGCTAAAACCCTGATGTAGATGAAACCACAACCCATCAATGGCTGGGAAACGCTGGACCTAAAGGGAAAATTGAGGGTTTTATTCTGGCATCCCAATATCAAAATTTTTTTTACCTGTAAGTATCAAGTAAATGTCTTGCCAACCTGTGGTGATCCAAAATGAAGGTTTTCTAAACATAATTGATAGGTATGCTCAGAGTAGATATTTAGGAGTAAATTATTCTGATACTGACTGATAATGATGATGATAATAATCATGATAATGATAATAACTGATAATGATATAAAGATTATTATTAAATTTATTACGTTTAAATGAAATAATTACCAAATAATCAAATGGTATTAGTGCTGTGTCTACCTTAATATTTGTGAGCTTTTGGCGTTCGTTGATTATTCCCCATGTTGCTATGCCAATGGTGTAAACATGGTTTTGATCTTGTGTTCTAAAACGTTGTTTGCCAAAATGTTTACGCGATGCTCCTTCTAGTATTTCTCCAACTTGCTTCATGACACCTGTATTTGTTCCACCAGAAATAACCCATGTATCCATGGAGCCAACCACCTGGAACGAAGTTTATTGGAGTGATCAAACAAATGAAAATAAATAGAATGTATAAAAGGAATTCAAATGGGATTCAGACTAGTAACCTTGGCTTTTAAGAGCATCTTCTGCAAAAATTAACTTAAAAATGAGAAACATGTTTAACATAGAGGTGTATAGCTTAAAATCGTTGCATGAAAGGGATCAGACTTTGATGTAGGAAATATGAAATTTTAATAAGAGATTCAAAAGCTTGTACAAACAGTAAATTATACAAATAAATAAACAGAACATTGGACTAGTTTATTTTAAGCCAGATTAAACCCGAATTTATAAAAATAATGGCAAAGGTATCTTGGAATATTTAAGGACGCAACATTGTTTGTGAGGTTTGACGAGTTTACGTGACAATGAAAACTATTGATGTAAGAGCTTTATCATGTCTTATAGAAGTATTTCTCGAAACATAGCTCAGAAAAAGCTTACAACTTAAGACACGATAAAGCTCTTACATCTATTGCTTCCTCTGAGTCCATAAAGTTCAGAATTTTCAAGATATGAAAACTTTGTCTTTCAAATTATAGTTAAAAGCAGTTGAATTAGTAGCAGTTCATGCAGTTTCCACCTCAGACTTAGCTAAGGTTTGCTTTAGATATATTGGCTTTAGTTGTATTTTAATTGCATTTTTTTTGCCCCGTTTGACGTTATAAATGTTGGATTTAAGCCAGGAAGTGAACGATTTAAAGGACCTAGAGTCTATTTTGAATTCAATAAACCAGGTCAAAGAGAAAAATATTGTAGATTATAACAAAGTGATTTATCAGAAACTGTAAATATTAAACAACTCCCATTTCTTATCGAAGTGTTACCACAGAGCATATTTTGAAGTACTCTCCCGAAACATGTAATATGGATTCGACATAAAGTAAAATTAAATAAGACAGTAAAGTTAAGTAATATATAAAAATAGACAGTTTTTGTTCTCCTTGCGAAAAAAACCCAATTCTTGTGGAAGATATTTTTATATTTATAAAATGTATTTAAAAAATTCTTGATGAAAAAGATATAATTTTTCTGGATTTTATTGAAGTTGGTGGTTACACTCCGCAGACGGTTTTCAAACATGTAAATGATTTTGCTATTTATATCTTTTGGATTCTTTTATTACTTGTATAAATTAAATAACAACATATCAACAAAGTATGATTTCCATGTTTCTATGACATCTTTGAATTAAACTCTTCTTTTTTCACGCTGAGTAAGGATGGAAGCCACTTAAGTGAAAGCTAATGATCTTGTCCTGGAGGAATTAACAGAAAGCGATTCTGACCATGATTTAAGTGATTCTGACTATGCTAGTTATTCAGATGAACCCAACCTATACAACCAAGATGATCTAAGTGATCTAATCCGTGATTTGAATCTTTCGAAGGAATCGGCTGAGCTGCTAGCGTCGCCCCTGAAGGAAAGAAATTTCCTTCAAAAGCAGACTAAAGTAACATTCTACCAGAATAGGCACGCTGAGTTTCTTCCTTACTTCCAAGTATTTGAAGAAATTGTTATTTGCAGTAATGTGGAACCTTTGTTGTTGAAGCTTGGCATCGATTTTTATAATTCTGACTCATGGCGTCTGTTCATTGACAGCTCTAAGAGAAGCTTGAAATGTGTGCTTTTTCATAATACTAATGAGTATGCATTAATTCCCATTGGTCATTCAACAAAGCTAAAGGAGGAGTATGACTCATTTAAAGAGGTCCTTGGCTGTATAAAGTAGAGTGAGCATAACTGGAAAATTTGTGTTGATCTAAAATTGGTCAATTTTCTTCTTGGGCAGCAATCTGGGTATACCAAGCATCCATGTTTCATATGTTTGTGGGACAGTCGGGTTAAAGCAAACCATTGGGTGAAGACTGATTGGACTCCTCGAAAAACAATGAAGGTTGGTGATAAGAATATCATAAATGTACCCCTTGTGGATGGAGATAGGATAATTTTACCCCCTCTGCATATTAAACTGGGATTCATTAAGCAGTTTGTTAAAGCCTTAGATAAGGATGGGAAATGTTTTCAATACATATGCAAATCATTTCCCAGACTGAGTATTGAGAAGCTTAAGGGGGGATCTTCGATGGATCAGACAAACGAAAGTTGATAAGAGACCCAAACGTCATGAATTCCATAAATTCTCTTGAAGCTGCTGCATGGCAAGGATTTGTTGGAGTTGTACAAGACTTTATTGGCAACAAGAGGGCAGACAACTTCAGAGAAATAGTGAAGAGCATGCTGGATGCGTATCAGCATCTTGGGGCAAATATGAGCATCA
Source organism: Morbakka virulenta (assembly GCA_003991215.1). NCBI lineage: Eukaryota > Metazoa > Cnidaria > Cubozoa > Carybdeida > Carukiidae > Morbakka > Morbakka virulenta. Next base: position 2,682,322 of record RDPX01000067.1, on the reverse strand, counting down.
AAGTGCACTTCTTGCACAACCATCTTGATCAGTTCCCTTCCAACTGTGGCGATGTAAGTGACGAGCAAGGTGAGCGTTTCCACCAAAATATCAAGGAAATGGAGACCAGGTACAAGGGCAGATGGGATGTTCGGATGATGCCTGACTATTGCTGGAGCATTAAACGCAGCAATCCAGAACTTAACCATTCACGCCAATCAAAGAAAAGGAAATTCCTTCCAAAGCATTCCAGCTCTTTGATGGAGTAGAGCCTACATTAAACTAACTACTTTAGAATTGTTGTAGTTTTTTGTGTTTAAGTTTACAAATTGTGTTCATCAATTCTTTGTCATTTCGTAGTAAATTCCTTGGAACGATAGTCACTATACCAATTGTGAAGTTGTAAGACTGAAGTATTTATGAAAAACATTTTCGCGCACATATTCATCATTATTTGCCTCATATAGTTTTTAAAGTATCAAAATGGAAGTGTTCCTATTCTAAGTAGCGTACTTGGGATATTCAAACCCAAAATTTTGAAAATTTACTAAAACGGGCTTGTTTACCAAGATTCAGTTGCCAGAAATTTAAATTAAAAACTTTTAAGCACCTATTACCCTTTACTTAATGAATTTCACCACCCCAAAAAAACTCCTATGAAGTTTAGAATATCTATATAAAACATTTGAAGTAACAAATGTCAGCTTTGTGTATTATATCCTGTTCCACAAGCCTTAAAAAGGGTGATTTTAAGAAAAAATGATTTTCTCAAAATAAAAAAACTGGGACGTGATGGGCAAAAATGGATGTCATTTTTAGAATCAGCTCATAAAAATGGTCTAACATCATCTTGAGTGGATGTCATCAGAGAGAAAAATAGTTTTTTTGTAGACCAGTGTAATCTAGAACAGTAACAACCGGAAATTTTCCTCAATAAGAGTTCATCCTTACGAGACACTCCTGGGGTATCTTTAAATTAAATGTTTTTTGACGATGATTGTTTTCTTTTTAATTTTTGATTAAGAAGCATACAAGGACTAAAGCCACTAAGCATAGGGAATTGTAAAAATGCCTAGAAAAAATATAGGATAAAAAATTAGAACACGAAATGTGTTGACCTTATTGTATATATGCAATATCAAAATAGTTTATCATAAAAGCACGAACACATTTTTATATATATACATACAAAAATATACATATATATATACATATATATACATATATATATTTATATATATTCATATATATAAATATATGAATATACTGTCTGCAGATTGAGTATTACGCTCCCTTACGAAAGTTTGGTTGAGCACTCTATCTGAGATTTGGGAACCTGTTGTTAGCGTAATGCAATGCTCCCTGCGCATGCGTGGCTTGAGCACTCTGACAGGATCCAACAATAACTCTTTAAGCTTTGTTTGCTCTGGCAACACGGCCAGACAGTTATGTCTCTGAAGCTCTGTGCTGCACTTATGAGCCCACAAAGGGCGAAACAGTACTGTCTACAGATTGAGTATATATTCATATATATATATATATATATATATATATATATATATATATATTTAAATATTATATATATATATGTGGTGGGACATCTCCAGCAAAGTGTTCGTGAAAGGCTAGGTAAAACACAGCTAAAATTGTCAGCAAATATAGTGTGCTCATTCTATGCTTGTATATAGAAATAAAACTATGAGATACATACCTTGGTTAATCCTTCTGAAAACATAGCTTTTAATTCGGGTTTCATTTGAAAATCTTTCGCACCTCCTGTTACAGAAATGAGCAACTTCGGATAGTTGAGGTCCCATTCTTCAAGTAATAAATCACCAACTTTTGAAATTGGTGTGTCACTAGATAATCGTATATACTGCCCGAAGCAAAAACAAAGAAGAAAAGATAGGGAATAAGGATGTAAGCTGGGTTACACAAATGTTTTTATTTTGGCACAATGAAAATATGGGTGTTCCAATTACAAAATCACCTCTAAATTGCAGTTAAAATTGGTATCAATTACTTGAAGCATTATCAAATTTGAATTTCCATTTATTTTTTTATTTTGATAGATAGATAGATAGATACATGCATACATACATACATACATACATACATACATATATACATACATACATACATACCTACATACATAGATAAATAGATAGATAGATAAATAGACCGATAAAATATACATATATACAAAGATGGGTGGGTGGAAAACTAGATAGATGGACTACTGGACTATTGTTTGTGGCTGAGTCACACTTTTGACACCAATGGGACAAAAAATTCAAATGAATAGATAATATACAAATGTGAAAGTAGAGTCTGCAATTATATTTCTTATTCAATCTTGCTGTTGCAACTGATATTGTCACTTCCTTGTGCTCTCTTGCAGTAAATTCTTTTGACGAACCTATGAAAGTGCTTACAGTAATGTAATTCACTTATAATACAATTTATGCAATCATTTAAAATCACTCTAATAATAGAATAAGCCTTTCTATACAATTAACAATGTCATTTTGTTTCTTCTTTACTGTGACTTTAAAAATTCTTTTTGTACTACCTAATAGCTATTGTTGCATCTTTTTACTACTTTAAACTTTGACTCGGCAGCTTGTCCATCTTTTCCTATAAACTACTCACATCACAATTTTCTATACTTTAATATTGTTAGTACAGCTATTTTCCACCTTTTGTTTTACTCCTAAAGTTAGGTAATACTTAACCTATGTGAATAATTTTGTTGAAAACACGTTGAAATAAAACAATTGTTCTATAAAATAGAAAGTAAATTAAAGACAATTACAAGCTTAAATACATGTTGAAAGATCCTCAGTCATGGACATAACTTTTGGTGATGCTCAATTTTGAACCAAAAGGCAACCAGAACATTCTCTATCTTCGCTTTTATTTCCTTGGTGTTGGGATGTAGGGTGACATAGGTATAAGCATTGACCTAAATTTTTTCTTTTTTTTTACTGTAAAAATTTCTTTCTGATACTTTTGAACCTTTGTTTCTCAGTTTGTTCGGGCAAAGTAATTTTATGATGTCGTTACTACCTTTTTTCGTTGCTTTTGTTACACCTTTCTGTCATTAAGTTAACCATAGTCGACTAAAACAAAACTTGGTCCAACAACAACAACTTTATCAAGAGTTTTACAGTTTCATAGCAGAGCATCTTGTTCTTTCTTACTTGGCAGTCTTTAAGGGAATCACAGACCCTTGTAGATTAGTAGATGCTCCTTTTTGGTATAGAATTCTTCAAGTTAAAGTCTATCATCCCATCATTCAATTTACGGTACTTCCCTAGTCTGCAACTTATTACTTAAGGCAGCTAGCTCCACTGAGTTTATTTTATTCTATCGTTAACTTTACACAGGAATTTCTTTATATTGTACTTTCTATGAAAAGAAGTATTGTCTCACTTTTAACTATCATCTCGAAGAAAGAGACGGTTTCAACACCATTTATATACAAGCACTAAGCAGCTAATGTACTCTTAACAACGCGACATATTTTTATTGTCACAAAACAGGCACCCCTTTTTTTAGCTTGCATAAGATTTTGCTTTCCAACAAAAATATTAACCGTGCCATTGATTGTGACGTCCTCCTAAAAGGGGAGCTTCGTCTTGACCTGTAGTGTATCACGAAACTATTTCTAGACTATTACTAGTTTAACTCTCGATTACACCTGAAAAGAAGACTGAAAACTGAAAATATTAACCTTGACCAGGAAGTAAGAGAGGAAAAAAAGGATGTTAATTGAAGAGGAGTGAAAGATGATAATTAACAGAGCATTTAAGAGAAGTGAAAATAAAACTTTTTTGGAAAGCAAAACCCCTGAAGCGAGTTACAATGTTTACATGTATGTGAGAAAAAGCTTCTAAAATAGGAAGATCCTGCAAATTAGTTCCACGACATTATAGATATTGAGCACTTGTTGCAAGTCTTGCAGATAGCTTGAAATTTCATGGAAGAAGCAGGAAAAAGGGCTGGTTGAAAAATTGTCATTGAAGTACTTACAGAGTAAATAGACTGGATACAGAAAAATTGAACCAACAGGTGTGGAGTTTTACCCAGGACAAAAAGCAAGATTCAGAAAGACATTTGTTGAAAAGTTTTTAAAAGGACTGAAGATAGCTCAAAATAACATTTGTAAAGATCAGCTATATCCCCAGGGAAAGATGCAGTGGATGGATCCAGAAAAATGACAACAATAACAAAAGGAATTATCATGAAGGGGTCATTATTTTCATTGCATCAACAATGTGGATAGTTTTGAAGAGCCATCTCACCGTCATCAAGAGGGCAGTTGTTAGCACAAAACTCAGTCTGACCTTTGGCATCTCGAATATCAATACTAAAAATACAACTCTTTTTTTAGTTGTAATGAGTTGTAATCTACGTTTATTAAAAACTTTGCTTTAAATCTTCTAACACTTTTTTTGATAAAAATATGAGTTTTATTAGTTTTAACATAACTCAATTAAGACACTTTTACGGTGATTCCCAATTTTAGTAAACAACTGATAATAATCACTTGTTTACTAGAAACTATTGGTAGAGGTGTCATCACGGTCGATACTGATGGGGAAAAAATGATTGCAAATAGTTGTGGCTGTGGCACACTCATGTGACAACAAAGGAATAGAATATGACTATGTCTCGTAATGTAGATGAGGGGAAAAGCATTAATAACGACCTCAATCAAAGGTATTATATCAGAGGGAAATTTCTCAACAGAAGGTATGAAATGCATTTTCGAGAGAAAGAAGTAATGAGATCATAAAAGGACCATTAAGTAACCCTGATTATAGTTGCAAGAATTGCAAAGAAATGAAAATTTGCATGAAGGAATTTTCAAAGATGAGGTTGAAATAAAGATCTCTTTGTGGTTGGTGTTATCCAGAGAAGAGACTAAGAATAGATTAGGATTAGAAACGAGGCATAGGTCAAGGGAACAAAAGTGATGATTACCATTTCCACGAATATGAGTTGTAAAATTGATAATTAGGGCCAAATATTAAGCTCTTGAAGAGTTGCAAGGCTCAACACTATGTGCATTAGTTGCATGCAAATTCAGCCATTGAGTAATATGGGCATTGAGGTCATCACAAATTAATAATTTAGGAAATGGGTGAGACTAAAACAAAAACTCTATAGTATTAGATATACAAATTCATGAGCAAAACTGAACTAAAACTATGCCGATATTATCCAGTTGTTGACAGTACAGCCTCTTCAAATTCTAGCAAGGAGTAGGGCCGCCTTACTACTATTTGCAAAGGAGGAACCAGGATTTTCACGAGTAATCTCTATTGAATTAAGTCTCTTTCCATTCAAAGCTAAGCTCTAAACACCTGACAAGATCTTTTAAGGCAAGGAAAGAAAATCTGCAGCTCAATAACTTCAAATTCTGTAAATCATAACAAAAGGAGAGAAGGGAGTGAGAAGGCGAAAAGGGTACTACTTGAAGAGTTTTTTCCAAACAACATCGTTAGGATCGCTGTCACCCAAGGCCAAAGAGTGCAATGTCTCTATTAGACAGACTCAAACCTGGCAGATGTCAACCAGGCAATTCTAGGTGTTTGAGGAAGTAATTATGGTAAGGTGTGACCTCATTCACCCACGCTGATCCTCAGAAACCAGAAGTTTTACGACAGTAACTAGAAGAAATTCCTTTACAAAATTACGTTTTAAATAATGTAGTGTTGTACCTTTGCACGGGATCTTTTAATTGAGCCATGAAACTCAATTTCTCCAAATGCATCTGTTGGTCCTATGTTCTCTGTATGCTTCTCAACATTCCATGTTTCTTCTTCGGATAATACATTAGGGTGGTCTTCTCTTTTTCTTCCACAAAAACATCTAAAATCGAACAGTAATATAATAACTACGACTCTGCTACAAAGCAACAACAACAAAATATGGAACTGTCACTTTCACGTATTTACAAGATTATTGACCATTTACATATTATAAGAAGTTTTTAGATTTCAAAAATATTTTTATACTTATATTTCACTCCTAAATACAAAAATAACAATCTACAACTCCCACCTGTCTTGTCATTATTTCTATAATTCTATAATACTAATACAAATAACTACTACTAATAATAATAAGATGTAATTATACAAAGCTCTTCACCCAAACAGAATGAGCATGATTTCCTTACGTTGAAACAAGGTGAGAGATGTTGTGATTGAGTATTTTTAAAACTGTTCTTTTTCGTTTAATTCCCCGTCGTAATCAGACAAAGTGGTTTCTTTTTTATAGTTTTTGTTTTTACAGACTTAGTATGGTTGTTAAATTTTGTTTTCCATCCTTCTCTCGCTAAACTTTATCTGGTATTCTAATAACGTCACGTATACTGATATGGTCTCGTATACTGATATGGCCTCGTATACTTATATGGTCTCGTATACTTATATGGCTGATACGTTACATTTCTAAATTACGTCTGTTGAGGGACAGATTCTTTCAAGTGGGCAGTTTTCTTCTGGAAATTTCAGCTCTTGTTTTCTTCCTTCTTTTCCATTAGTACGTTTTTGATTTGATTTTTTATAAATTGTGCAACGTTTTCAGTGCAACTTAGTCTGACAGTAGTATGATTAAGTATCTTGTGTAACTTGTTGGTTGGTGAAAAGTGTCACTCAGAAAGAGTATTTTCCAAACAATTGTAGTGACGTTTCAGTTGAATGGACTTTTGAATCAAATGATATTTCTCGTGCAGCAGTGTTTGTTTCTTTGGATCGGTGAGTCAAATGATTAGTATGTTAGAATGGTCTTGTGGTGACATTTATGAAGAGCATACTCATATTCTTGTTTTGTGTGATTGAACATTGTTACGTTCGACGAGTTCCATGACAGTCTGTCTGAAAGTGACTTAGATAATTGCTTGATTGGATTTGATAGATGGGTTGACGAAGTATTGACGTACATTAAATATTTCTTGTGCAGGAAGGAAATGGGGGAGGAAAACTAAGCATTGTTTGTTGATCTAAAAATGACGTTCAAAAAGTTGAGTTTATGCAGGTCATTTCCAATGTCAATTTCGAAACCGACATTTTTGAAAATCTATGTCTTTGCGTATTACATCAACTTTTCGTCCTGTCTTTATTAAGAGATTCGAAATACCGTCCTAAAATAATCCAAAATTTTAATTTTTATTTATTTATTTATTTATTTACTTATTTATTATTTATTTATTTACTTATTTATTATTTATTTATATATTTATATATATATTTATTTATATATTTATGTAATTTTGTGTATTCGTATCCAAAAGTGCTCAATGCATGTAGCAGAGCAAGATACATGAGGTAAAACACGAAATATGAACTATTAGTTGTAATCATAGTTCCTATTTTTCGTGTTTTGCCTTATGTATATATATATATATATATATATGTGTGTATTTATTTACGTATTTATTTATTTAGTTTTATTACTAATCTTTATACAGGAAAATCACTTCAACAATACATACAATAAAATCATAAATATAGCTGGTGTCAATGTGTGTCCTGTTAAAGTTTTTCAAAGTAAAAAGAATTGAAAAATAGTAAAAACAAGTAAAATCGAATCTTAACAAATACTAGAGGGTAGGGAATTTAACTCAAGGCAGTAAGGTAAAATTAAAGCTCTGATTGAAAATTCATAAGACAGTGTTTCCCAGGAAAAGAGACCTGGATTGGGGGTAGTTTATCTGTCACACTGCATACAAGAAAAGGTTGAGAGTGTTAAGAGGATGCCTGGCTGCCCTAAGATTTAACAAAATCAGCTATTTCCTTAAAATAATTTTTCATTATATTCCTGGAATCATCATCTTGGCATTTTTGTAGGATATGGATTAAGAGTTCAATGATAATTTTAGCTCCCATATAATTGACAGATCATAGACCATATTCCAACTTTATTTTTGGTAGAGAAGTAAAATGCCCAGTGGTTTTGGTGGTTCTGTTCATTTTATATATGCAGAAGTAGTCTAAAAATAGCTTATGTGTCTTCTTAGTGATACAGTCTTGCACAACTAAACATTACATTTTTTTCCCATCGTTAAGCAAGTTGACGTTTTCTTTCCTTTGAGCTCTCCTGAAAACGATTTCGTTGGAATCCTTTTTTTGTAGTGTAGAATCAAGAATTGAAAGATGTATGTAACGGTTAATTCACAGACTTGTGTTCCGTCGTAGCTTCCCATTGGAGTTGCAGAATATTATTTCTGGATTTTGGAGTGAGAGGCTATCAAAAAATTACGTTGGGCACAAATTTGCCATTTTTAACCACCCCTACCCCTTGTAACGCTTCGAAACAAATCTAATACTACCCACACACTTGTTACGTAACACACTGTATTCAAAGACACCCTTGTGGTCAATGTTTTTGTATTTTATTTATGATTCCTGGGTACAGGAATTACGAGGAACATATGTCTCAGTGCCATTTATGTCATTTATTTGGGACACAAGATGACATTTTTGAAACTTTTGTTTAAGTCTAGAAAGAAGAAACAAATAGTCAAGATGTGTTGATCATACGCTTGAAAGAAGTTGAAAATGCCATGGTACAAAGGTGGAAGGTCATTAACTATCGTTTTCACTATCACCTCTGCCATCAACATCCTCTGTTAGGGTGTCAGTTACAGAGGTTCCCACCACAGGTTTATTCACAATAGGTATATCTTCCATATTAGATGTTCTCCAGAGACATAATATCCTTTTCTTTCAGGAGACCTCTGGCGTCATGTTTCTGAGAAATCTCACTTTGATGCATTTTAAATACTTTATGAACTGATTTTCTAGAAATCTCCCTATTTTATTAATCGAATATTGAGAGATCCCCTGACGACAAATTTATTAAATAGCTAAGACGCATCAGAATCAAAGTTCTTAAGGCTTGTGTCGGCATGTTGTTATATTTTATACAATTATATTCACTGTTAGGAAAATAATTAACAAAGCTAAAATCCATTTTAAATACTGAATTATAAAAACAGAAAGAAATGGCTGTAAATTTCAATACTAATATGAAAATTTGTAGAATACAATGATTCCTTTCCTAATGCAGAAAAACTAGATTTGTGGTTTCTCCATATCTCATATCATAGCTATATTTCATCTGTGTGGGCCATTTTTTTTCCTTTGTCCCTTGAGCTTGCCCCCTTATTCCTATTATTCATAAAGGCTAATATTTCCTACAACACGACGATTTTTTTCTTCCAAGCGCAAATATGCTAGGATAAATATGTGAAAATAAAAGAAATAGAGAAAGTTTGGACTGCGAAAAATCGTTTGAAAAGTTTTTCATTTTTCTGTATCTCATTATCGTTGGTTGAAATAGACATGAAAGCTAGGAAATTCATTCTTACAGTAATAACTACTGTTATTACTGTAAGAATAATTTTCCAATCTTACATGTGGGCAGAGACGCTGTAGCCGAGACAAGAAAACGAACGAACTACTGTTGATAACCAATGTCGAAATAGTATTCAAACTATTTTTCTCTTATTGGCAGTTATTACATACAGTCCATAATCCTGAGTTTTCAAAATATTCAGGCTACTTTCAGAAAAAAGGCATTGGAATTTACAACAGTAATTTCCACTAGCTAGACTAATTTTTTTCTCTCTGCCATGAGGAAATCCAATTCACACCCTCTATGATTTTAAGTAAATTACAACTTCTCATCCTGTTTATTTAAGACAACTTGCAAAATTCGATCTATGATGCCAATTCTTTTTTTCTTATTAAGGATAATTACTAGCGACTTTTTGCTCTAGGCAGCCAAAACACTACCCATGACAACAGGTAAAATAAAATTATATTAAAATATAATTATAATACAATTATAATTATTGGTTAACACTCAACCATCGTTACCACAACAAATGTCAAAGAAAATTCAAAAGGTTTAAATCCAGTACCCCTGTTTACCTTTCTTTTCCGGTATTCTCTTCTTTGTAAAAAGAGCATGTCTTTTGCATAAAGAAATTGCTTAGCATTGTTTGCTGTAAAAAATAAAATAAAATTTGTAAATGAAGTTAAATGCGTATGCATTTCCCTGATTATTATAGTTTACATTTTTTAATTAAGATATAAAGTGGTATTCAGATCATCAGATAGAGTGGTAATCAAATTTCAGGATGGAGATAATACCAAACTAAATATTACTTGCATTTATTTTTTTTCAATATTCTATATGCTATGATATATCTTTTTAATTAGTCTGCAATTAAATTAAGCATAAATATTTTTTTTCTGATGTACAGTTGCTTTGGTTAGTTGAACAGATAGCAGCAAGAGAAGGGCATCAAACCGTCGTTTGAGCAATAGAAAACAATCAAAGGAAAAGAAAACAAGGTTTCTAATCAGCAAAGTGAGAATATCAACAGCTGCGATACACCCAGAGTCCACGAGCCCCGGTATTGCATGTTGTATGAGGACAATCGCAGTTGGTAGAATAAATTACTGAAATGAAATAAAGGATTTGAATCTGAGGGAACAATGAATAAAGTTGTCATTTAAAAGTATCTGACGGGTGTTTTGATCTTCAAACAATTTCCAATCCAAGCATCTGAGGTCATTAGACGAAAGTTCGCATCGTTCCAAGACTTTTCTTATAACTATTATTAAATTGTTTCCTAAATATTTCAGACAAAGCCTTCAGCATCTAATGATGTCTCTATTTATCCTTATTAAGGGTTATCTAGCAATTAGATTAGACCTTTTTCTCTCATCTGCATTTGTATTCGACTGATAGGTATAGAATATAACGCCATAGGTAAGAATAAAACATCACAAGTTAAGAGTATTAGAAGGACTAGCATGGACATGGTCTATTCAAACATTTTTCTTTCTCTGTCTCTCTTTCTCTGTGTCTCCCTCTCTCTCTCTCTCTCTCTCTCTCTCTCTCTCTCTCTCTCTCTCTGTCTCTCTCTCTCTCTCTGTCTCTCTCTCTGTCTCTCTCTCTCTCTCTCTCTCCTCCTCCTCCTCTCTATCTTTCGCTGAATGATAGTTCTTTATGTATTGCTCTCTTCCCATTTTGTCTTTTTTCCCCCGCTAGATACACTTGTTTACCTTTTCTCTGACACGGAGACAAATATAATCGAGCAAAATTTGAAATTTAAGAAACCAGTGAAACCATAGTCTTACATACATTGTTGTTGATTTTCTTAAATATACTTTTGACTAGATGTATATAATTATATGTACACTATATACACATTACATGTGTATGTAGAATAAGATAAAAGTTCTATATTTTCAGTAAACTATTTCTTTTGCCACTTGCAACTTCATCATTCAAATGTTTAGAACGTTAAGCGTTACTAGTGATAATAAAAACAACAATAACAAAGACTATGGTAACAAAATTTAATTTGAAAACAGGATTTGGATTTGCTATATTGTAGGATGATAAGCTTGTTTTGCAACAAATTTTGTTTCTGAAAACTTTTGAAATTTAATTTCTTCGGGAGTAAGTATCCCCGAGGCAACCCCCCTCCCCACCCCCCGAAACGCAGGGCCTATCTGATCCATGAAAATACAAGAATGCTGCTTCTAACTTTCGAAAGAAAAGCTCAAGATAGAAATAGTTTGAAGTGTTATGTAGACAAAAAAATGCTCTAAGATCTCTGTGGGATTATGCTATTAACTCAAGTAAGTCAAATTAAATCACGTCAAGTCATGTCAAGTAAAATTTAAAGCAATAGAGTTGCAAGTCCGTTTTCAAAGGATTCAATTCCACTGACTTTTAAATTGTTCTCATTTGCTCATTTGGTATCCTGTCTTCTTTCAGATTTTTTCTCACTTGCCATAATATTAATTGTCTTCTTCCTTCCTTTCATAGATTCGTTTATGTTTCTTTCGTACTATCTTCCCTTCTCGTTTCTCTTCCTATTTCCATTCAATATTGTTTTGGGAAAAGTTTTCTGAAGTCTCATTTTACTCATTTTTGACCGGTTAAGTTACCTATCTTGGCAATGAATATGTTTAAGATATCGTTTCCATTATTCAATAACATATTTTATTGTTGTGTATTTGCCCGTTTTTTAACATTTTCACCATAATTTATAACTTTTTCAATAATTTCTAAAGCTTTCAATAATTTCTAAATTTTTCAATAATTTCTAAATTTTTCAATAATTTCTAAATTTTTCAATAATTTCTAAATTTTTCAATAATTTTTAAGTTTTTCAATAATTTCTATATATTTCAATAATTTCTAAATATTTTAATAATTTCTAAATTTTTCAATAATTTCTAAATTTTTCAATAATTTCTAAATTTTTCAATAATTTCTAAATTTTTTATTAATTTCTAAATTTTTCAATAATTTCTGAATTTTTCAATGATCGCTTTGCTTATTTTCAAAACCTCTTTGTTTCTAATCATAAATTTCTACAATCATCGCAGCTTGTTGTGTAAGTTATCACCTTTTGTCTCATTTCGTTTCTGTCCTTCTATCGCACATTTTAATTACCTGATTTATCATCCTCTTTTGTTTCGTCCTTTTGGTTTGTTCCTGTAGTTTTTCCGTTTCTTCTTTCAGTATGCCTTCCTTTTGGTCTCTTAAACTATTGCCTGTCTCTTCTTCTCTGCGTATTATTTTAGCTGGACCCCAAGCTCTTCATTTAAAGTATTCCCTATCTTTTCCTACTTAAACTTTCTAAGAATATACCTCATTGGACGTCCGTTCATTTTTCCATTTATCTGATATTTAATTCTTATTATCGTCAGTTTGAGTTTGTCGTAAGTACTGCTACCACTACTCCCATCCCCGTACTAAAGGGGTCTCTGTTAAGCACCAAATATTTCCATATATTTCTCAATGGAATGCAATCAAAAGTAAACGCATCTCGTTAATCTCATTGTATCTATCTTGTCTTGTAAGTAATCTGTCCTTAGACAGGTTTAGCGCCATACACGCCATCCATCTCTATCCTCGGCTCTCCGCTTGATATCTGAATAATTTTCCATTCTTCCATTAACTTGCTTTTTAAACTGGTCTAATAAAGTCATTCTTTTCCTTCC
>RDPX01000067.1:2626128-2659262 GCA_003991215.1 Morbakka virulenta | reverse complement strand
CCGTACAGGGTTCTTTCGCTTTCTCTGGTTGCTAGCCACCATCAGCCTTTGGTCAGTCAAGACCACCCACAAGGCAGTGGGAGCAAAAAGCTATCTCTCTCTCTGGTCAGTATTTATTGTCACCAGCCACAAGGAACAGTGCTCTTGGGACAACGTAACCCAGTTAGGGAGGCATTTGGGTGCTACACCTTGCCCAAGGGTGACCCAGCACAACAGCAGTTAAGAGGTAGTGACATTCTCCTCAAAACCCCGGAACTCCCGAACTAGGGTCCTGCTGCCGGGTGCAGTTTAACGTCATACCCAGCACTGGTCAGAGTATATACTAAATTAAAATCCTCTATGTTCGAAGTTCTGTTAGGGGAATACTACGCCGGATGCACTGTTAATTTTGACTTTTATATTAAAGAAATGAGAACTAACTTTTTCTATTTGTTTAGAATTATTGTAAAGTTAGACATTGTGTTTGAATTTACTTTTGTAAGTAAGAAGAGATTTGCATTTCAAGAAGTATTTTTACCAACATTTATTTTTCATTTGCAAGATATATTTAGATCTATTGATCAACACATTGAAGTTAATAAATTACATGTTAATATATTAGATTTGTTTAAATTTACAAAGTACAGTCATATTAAATTTGCAAGCTTGAAATTAAAAGAACAGAAGACTGACATTAAAGTACTCAAACGCAAAATAGACAATAAATACTATGAACTGATGTATAACGAGGTACAGAACCAAAAGAAGAACGAAGTTTCTATGCCGCCGGTAAAACCGGTAAAATAAATTAAAAATATATATATTCTGCCGGTGAACATTTTTATTGGTTAATGTTAGAGTCACGTGACTACATTTGATTGCATGATCTCTTTGAGTCACGTGACAAAATTTCATTGGTTTATCTGCCTAACCGCCCATTTTAATGTCAAACTAGCGCCATTTTCTGATTCCAGTTCACGGTGAAACATGGATGGCCATGAGTGAGGTCGATTTTACACCTTGAAAAGGCCAATAAAACACACAAAAAGTGTGTCACTGGAGAAGAGACCACAGTACTTCCTTTACAGTTTACTGAGTTATTTAGTTATTCATTGATTTATCTGCCTAACCGCCAATTTCAATTTCAAGGTGAAACATGGCTGACCATGAGTGAGGTCAATTTCAGACCTTAAAAAGGTCATTAAATCACAAAAAGTGTGTTACTGGAAATGCGACCATAGGACTTTGCAGGCTAAGTACCATAGGACTTCCTTTACAATTTACTGAGTTATTTAGTGGCCTTTTGTTGTATTGTTTTTTAAAGTTTTGCAACTTTGCAAGCTCGATTGAATGAAAAGGAACTCCTTAATTGTATTTTTTGTCATCCTAAAAATAACCCCGGGTTTTGTATTTTTGATACAGCAACTGTCGCCGTCGATGTCATGTCTGATGAGATGAACTTCTTCATTATGACAATGCATGGCACATTGAAATATCTCAAATTGGAGTGTTCCAAAAAGATTCTGAAAAAACAACAACAAAAGGCCACTAAATAACTCGGGAAATTCACAAAACAGTAAATCGTCAGTTACCTTTGGTGCGGACGTGCACCTTTCGAGGTGTTCAGGTACTTGCGTCCACCCTTCACACAGCTGTACTTTATCTCATAGTATACTATTTCTCCATTGGGGTCGGCATCACATGGTATTTTGAGCTCCCTTCTTTTGGCCGCCTGCAATGCCCTAGTATCGCGTTTCCAATAACACGCCTTTTGTGTATGCTCAAAAGTTTCCATAGCCTTTTCAAGGTCTAAAAAATGAGAAACAGTCACCCTCTTTCAAGCTAGCCATGTTTTATATTTCAAAGAACTCTCTCAAATAATCTTTATCCTTTCTATAAACACGAGTTACACCTTTCTACGAACCTTCCTTAATCTTTTGTGATACACCAAAAATTTACGCTGCTATTTAAACACATTGATAAAAGCTGATAATCACGTACATAAGAAAATAAGAAAAACCGTTGTAACCAAATAACTCTACGCCACGGAAACCCTACCACTGACCAGAAACCAAGAAGGGCGAATGAAAGCAGCTGAAAACAAAATGAACTGTATCAACTGAGGGTGGACTAGAAAAGACTATAGGTTATTATGATGTAAACAATCCGAAATTTAAGCAATGAAAGTGCTCCGTGTAGTAATTGGTAAATATAAAATCTTTGCAGTTGGCATGAGAAATATATTCCATTTAATACTTCATCGTTTTCAATCGAAAGATACTTATTTTAAAAACACAACCTGAAAACCTCAACTAAAAAATCTACTAAATATCTAAAGGACGCTATAGAGGTGTTACTAATTACATATCACTAGGAAACAAAACAATAGGGACATGATAATACAAAAGGAAAATTAACTAACAAGAAAACAATAGATACCAGGGAGAGGGAAAACGATAACAAAGCAATTATGCGCGATACATGAAGTAAAAGGATAAATCGCTACAAGACCATGTCAGGACGGAGAGGGTCAGAGCAGCGTTGGAAGTAGGAAGCGTAATTGCCAAATGCCAGCAAGGAAGGCTGAGGTGGTTGGGACACGTACGAAGGAGGGACGATGATTATGTCGGGAAGAGAGTAATGGAGATGGTCATACCGGGGAAAAGGAGACGGGGACGTATGAAAAGAAGATAGAGTGATAGTGTCGAAGACGACATGAAGCGAGTAGGCGCCTCGCCGACTCACGCCCTAGACAGGTTAAGATGGAAGAAGGCAGTGTCAGCCACAGCGACTCCTGACGGGAAAAGCTAGAAGAAAAAGAAGACTCAGGCAGAAGATATATATCATTTTAGTAAAGAAATAGAATATATAGAACGGAAGTATGAATGTAAAATTATTAATATGTCATTGGCTAAAAAAGATTGATTGTTTGAAATATTATAAATACTTGTGTTTGTGACTCCGATGTAAAGCATACATTTGCATAATTAACAGATAAACAGTGGGAGGAATATTTACAATCGCTTGAAAAGAAAAAGAAATTAGCAGGTCCCATTCGTCATCATAACCACCGCATTCGTATAACTAAACATGCTCATAGTATGGGTAAAGTTAAAAGGAAATGTGTCACAAAGAAAAGGCCAACGAATAAAGAATACCCTAATAGTCAACATTATTTATTGTCATCTGCTGATTTTGAGTTGAATGTAAATTTAAAGAGCAGAGATGTTATAAAAGAGGTATGTACTATGGAATTAGCCCAGAATCCAGGCACGAGTGATTTAATAGCGTTACTTCAGATGGGAAATACAACGAAATTTCCAGTTATAGAATTAATGGCAATAACGGGAACTTTTCCAAACTGGATGTTCACAGGGGGTTTGGAGAAGGAACAGTTATGGGGTTTATTACATTTAGGGGTTACGGATTCAAACCCTGGAAAAATAAATGTAACGAGGACCAATTTTGGAGAAGCTGAAGGTTATAGGGAAATTCCAACTAGTATTTGGTATGACAATTACTGTCAGATATTAAGTTCAAAAAGTAAAAATTGGAATAGATATGGATACAAATACTCAGAAGGTGATAGTTATGGTTATGGTTTTGCATGGACACACAACGACAATTTGGGTTCCACCATGAACTTCCGTGTTGTCAGTCATGGTTGAATGAAACAATGATAAAGTATCAGCAGCAGTGATTGGCAGGACAGACATCGGCAACCGCTGTACTGAGGCACTGGTGTCACTGGGCTGCACAATCTCTAACAGCAGCAAATGCTGTGGTGGAGCAGTATAAGAATTGACAAGGTTGCTTGTTCCTTTCTACTGTCTTCTTAGCTGAACTCCACAAAAACGGGAATTTTCTCTAAAAATACTGGGCACTTGCTATTTTATTCTGTCTATCAGCTTAATGATGTATGGTTTATGTACCTGGCACCACACTACCACTTACACTCATATACAGCCATACTTAAATTTTTGGCCGGCAAGACATCGTTTGTAGACTAAGAAAGAATTTTTCGCCAAGTAAAAATAACTTCCGATGCAGTAGCAAGATAAAATTCTGAAACTTCCCTGGTAATTTGATTTTGAAATTTAGTAAAAAACAGGCCCATTTAGGGTAGTTTATAGGAGGTATATAGAACACTTTTAGATACACTGTTTTATAGGGTTTTTGAAACTATATAATTTGTACTGAATTAATTTCTCCATAACATTGTTCATCATCATCATCCTGTGCCGAGCCGATAGGCGTTGGTGATCATCTTTCTGTCTCCAGTAGCGTGGCCTTACTATTCTTGTGTGTTCCCATCCATGATATAAGATCATCCAGCATCTTCGTTCGTTGCCGCCCTGGCCACCTTTTCCCTTTGATTCTTCCACTTGTCACCAAGTTTTCCAGCCCTCCTCGTCTCATCACATGACCAAAGAATGTTCCCTTCCTTTTGCGTATGTTTCTGATGAGTGTTCTTTGCGTTTCTTCCTCCTTTATGACTTCAATGTTTGTTTTCTTTGCTGTCCATCGGATTCTCAACATTCTCCAAAGAAACCACATTTCTGTTGCTTCCAGTTTTTTTCTGATGTTGGCTGATGTTCTCCATGCTTCGCATGCATCTAATT
The DNA here is from genome assembly GCA_003991215.1 of Morbakka virulenta. NCBI lineage: Eukaryota > Metazoa > Cnidaria > Cubozoa > Carybdeida > Carukiidae > Morbakka > Morbakka virulenta. Next base: position 2,654,661 of record RDPX01000067.1, on the reverse strand, counting down.
GGATGGGCTCAATATTACATTGCAGTAGTGTTTTTCTGACTTTAAGCGATAATTTCTTATTTGTTAGGAACTGTTTCATATTATAGAAAGATGTTTTGGCCTATTCGGTTTCTGATTTCTGTTTCACATTTTCTATCCTCAGTGATCAGGGACCCTAAGTATTTGAATTTCCTCACTTGGGCCAATGTTTTATCATTTATTTTGATGTTACATTTTGGTACGGTCTTTTTTCTTGAGATTACCATTGTTTTTGTTTTCTGGGCATTCATACTCAGGCCCATTTCTTAACTTTCTTATACAACAACATCTATCAGAGCCTGTAGATCTTTTTCATTCTCTGCAATTAATGCGGTGTCGTCTGCATATCTTAGGTCGTTGATATTGTGTCTATTCACACTGATTCCCTGCATTTTTTCTATATTTTTCATAATTTTCTCGCTGTATATTGAGAATAGATCGGGTGACAAGATGCAACCTTGTCTCAATACTCTTTTTAAATGTTGGTAATCACTTACTTCATTTCCAATTCTTACAGCGGTTGTCTGCTCCCAGTATATAGTTATTATGTTTCTCACGTCTTTACCATCAATACCCAGCTCTTCCACTATGCTTATTATTTCTATGTGCCTCACCTTGTCAAATACTTTGTTGTAATCGATAAAGCAAATGTAAAAATCTTTTTGCATTTCCAAGCTTCTCTCCATGAGCGTCCTCAATAAATATATAGCATGTGTTGTTCCTTTCCTTTTCACAAATCCGCATTGTTCTTCTGCTATCTCTTGTTTGATTTTTTTCTTTGCTCTCATCATTAGAATCCTCAGTAATATTTTGATAATGTGGCTCATTAGACTGATGAACTGAGTACGGTGAAACTCACATTCTGTTGCTGCAGGTTTCTTGGGTAATGTAATAAATATCGACTTTGATATGTCCGCTGTTGTATTCACCATTTAGAAATTTGGTAAGTGTTGACACTCCCACGTCTTCAAGTGGTTCTAACATTTCAATTGTTCTACCGTCTAGACCTGCTGCCTTCTCCGTTCTCATCTTTCTCATTGCTTGTTTTATTTCTTCTTCCATAATTGATGGTCCTTCACAGTTCTTAATAATAGTTTTTTCCTCTGGTCTGATGTCATTAGACAGTTCACCTATGTATTCTGACCATCTCCCAAGGATTTTATCCTTTTCCATAATGATCTACCCATCCTTTGATTTTATGCACCAATTTGATGAGCATGTCTTTTTGCTTCCCATCTCTTTTATCTTATTGCAGACCGTTGTTGGGCCATGGTTATGGCAGACTTTAATTTTCTTCACACTTTCTTCACACATCTAGCCATGCTTCCTTAGTTTCATTGCATTTAATTGTTATTTCTTTGTTGAGTCTTTCATATTCATCTTTATTGCCTTTGCTTGTTCTTCTTTTTTCCATCATATCTAAGACTTTTTGTGTCATCCATTTCTTCTTTGCTTTTTGTTGCTTCTCTGGAATCACTTCTTTGGCTGATTTTGTAATAGATTCCTTGAGTTTCAGCCATTTTTCTTCTATATCATGGGTGTTCTGTAATAGTTCAAATCTGTTCCTTACTGTAACTCGATATTGTTCTCTTACTTCATTATTTGTCTTTAAAACGTCAAGGTCTGGTTTGAATTTTCTTGGGACTTTCTTTACCTTCTTCAATTGACTCTCACTTTTGCAACTACAGGGGTTTGGTCACTGTAGCAGTCAGCTCCCCGGTATTACGTAGCAACCAAAACAGAATTTTTGAACCTTTTGTAAATCAAGATGTAATCAATATGGTTTTTGGTGTTGTTATCTAGGCTCTTCCATGTCCATTTTCTTCTTGGATGTTGCTCGAACCAGGCATTGGTAACTATCATGCCGTTGGTTTCAGCCCATCCTATCACTGTTTCACCTCTTTCATTCTTATTACCTTGGCCATGAGGACCAATGGTGTTATTGTGTCTCTTTTTCCCGACTTTTGCGTTAAAATCACCCTGTACATTTACCACATCTTGAGACTTGCAGTATGACATCACAAGGTATAGAGTGTCATAGAATGATTCCATTTTCTCATCTTTGCTGTCTGTGGTCGCGGGATAGACTTGTATAATGCTAATGTCGAAAGGTTTTCCGCTGAGTCTTATAAGTAGTACCCTATCTGAGATTGGCCAGTGCCCCTTCAGTGTTTTGGCTTTTTCATGATTGAAAATTATCCAGATTCCTCTTTCATGATTATCACACCCAGAATATATGATGGTATTACTGTCGGATTTTATGAGTCCTGCGCCAGTCCATCTGACCTCGCATAAACCCATGATGTTAACATTCATTCTCTTCATTTCACTTTTGATGTTCTCTAGTTTCCCTTTCCTAAGCGTTGTTCTGACATTCCATGTGGCGATTTCCACGATCTCGCCGTTTCTGCACGCAGTAACTGGATGATGGTCGGGTGCCACCTGGTGCACATAGCAATCCCTACCGGACGAGGGTGCTCCGATGGAGTCTCCATTCACGTCGTTGTTGCTTACCAATTGAGTGTGTCGATTCACGATTTTCTAGGGAGTGGTTCAGTAGTGGTTTCTTCTTGCCTTCTGCCGGTTTGTGTACGGTATCTCCGCTAGCCTTTGCCTAAACAGGCTGACCAGCAAGGCAGTGGGGCATATTTAAACCCTAGATACCCTAGCAGGTGCTACCCCTCTGGGTCAAAGAGGACCTGGGAGCAGTGGGAATTAAGGGACAGCTCCACATTCCCCCAAACCTTTGCCTGCCCAGGCAATGGCTTCACCGCTGGATGGAGTTTAACGTCATACCAACGACGAGAACATCGTTAGGATAACCATTACTCAACAAAATTTGTATAATTTTACCTATGTCTCCTGGAAATTTATCAAGACAGCAAATAACGACAGCTCGATGGAATACAATTTTTATTAGACCATCTGCGTGGAGTGGAATGAGTTCTACCGTACGTATTGTCGGGTGAAGGTCGGTTTTTGAAAGAAACTAGTTTTAAAAGAAGTCTGCGTTTTTTTTATAAAACAGCTAGAAATAGTAAACAACCATCCTGCTCTTTTGTAACAGTAAACATCAAGGATAAGTGAAGATTATTTAGGTTAATCATGAACTTAGTACTGCATTTTGATTTTCAAATACGGTAAATATGTCAGCAACTTATCTATAATTCATAAGCACATCTATATTTTGTGTGGACTCAAATAATTGTTTTTCATAATATCCTACAAATATATTAGGCAGAGCCAGGTAATAGTAGTGAGCCCATAGCCATTTCATCAACCTCTTTGGTACATGGCATTTTCTAACCAAAACTCAACCGGTTTTGTTGCAAAATTCAAATTCATTAATTCTACAAAAATATGTTCTGGACTGACCTCGTCTAACTGAATTAACAACTCTTTGAAATAAGTTTGTTTTTAAAGTCAGCTGGTAAAAATGATTTTCATATTTTAGCTTGTTTAACCCTTTCGTGCATATTGTTGTTTCTCAACAATTCTCAATTGGCTATAATATGTCATGTGATTACTTTTTCAACCAATTATTAATTTTTTGACTGTAGCAGACATAGTGTTGTCTTGATTACCCGTGGGTTTTTTTGCTGTCGAAAGTCAAGTCACGTGGATTCGATGTTTATCAAAAAAGTTTTTTCTGAGGTTTGTTTTTTACTATTTCTAAGTAAATAATTACTTTCGATTCATCAAAAAAATGTTTTTGCTATGAATAATCCCTACTCTCTATGTTCAAAATGAGTTTTATCATAAGTCGAGTGATTTTGAGACAGAAAATGAGCTTTTTATTTTGTTGTTCAAAAGCAAATTCATGCAGTTACGTATATTTTTGTGACTTTTGATTTTAGTTAATTTGTTGTTTCTGAACAACTTCATGCATTTACGCGATTTCAAAATTACTTTTCTAAAGCCTGGTTTACACTTCTTAATTTTTCACGTAATTTTTTGCTAAAGCAAAAAAATCATGGCCTTGGCGCCAGAATGTCTGCATCGTAATCCTACTTAATCCCCTATAATTTTGCTTACATCTTTAAGCAAAAGTAGCAATTGATAATCTTGAGGGGAAATTGATCGAAGAAGTTCAAAAATATCCACAGCTCTACGATTCATCGTTGAAAGAATATCGAGACTCTATACGAATTCAAAATTCCTGGCAAGAAATAGCACGGAATTTAAATATTGAGATTGATCTTGCTAAAAAGAAGTGGAAATACATACGCGAGAGCTATGTAAAATCGAAGAAAATCGCTAAAGGGAAAAGCGGGGATGGCAGATCAACAAAGCCAAACAAATATTTCGAAATGCTGGCATGGTTGTCACCCTTCATAAAGCATCGGACAACGGAAAGTAATTTAACTTCGTCGGAGACAGAGTCAACTTTGTCTTTACACTGTGAAGATCAAAGCATTTTCGAGGAACAACTCTCACCCTCGGTCTCTGCGCGATCTGCATCGCCTGTGGCAAGCACAGCCAGTACAAGTTTAAAGGGAAGCAGGACCGTAAAGAAAAGACCAAGAACTGAAATTGAAGAGGCGATAATGGAATCAATCGCAAATAAGAGGATGAGGATGAATTTTCCAATTTCGGAAGAACTGTTGCGGACTCTTTACGTAAGTTATCAAAAGTGTCCCAAATTGTAACAAAAAAGAAAATAAATGACATCTTATTTGATGCTGAAATGGCAGAGCTAGTCGGACAGTCAATGACTGAAACGGGAGAAACACAGCAAATGCAGTCAAGTAGCTTTGTGGATTATTTAAGAAATTAACATTAGAATTTTTCTTACTTTACATTTATCTTTTTATACGAAACTAGAAATTTACGCTTGTGACAGTTACATTTCTTATGGGCATTTCATTACAAAATATATAATATATAAGTTGATGCTAATTTTTATTCAATTTTTTCTTCCTCTCCTTACAACATTATCCTGCCATGGAACTTTCCCATGGTCTGTTAGGAAGTATTTGTTAAATTGGTCCCGAATCTCCACAGCCTGGCGTGAAGCCATATTTGAAGAAACTCGATTAATCGGCAGCAGATTTGAGCTACTTTCTCTCCAACCTCCTGCTAAAACTTCTCCCATGTTATTTTCCCGATCAACGGCATTTGGTGGGATGTATCTCGTTTGTGAAGAGTTTTTAAAATCAGTACTTGCCAAGTAATTATGAAGGGCAATGCAGGCTTTCGTTATTTTCGAAACATTGTTTGGAGAAGCATCGATTGGTCCTCTAAAAATCCTCCAACGTGTTGACAAAATTCCGAATCCATTTTCAGAAATTCTTCTGGCTCGAGAGTGGCGATAATTATAGGTGAGCTTTTCATCATCCAAATAAGTACCGGGGTATGGACGCATCATATTTTCTTTTAAGGGAAAAGCTGCATCACCAACAAAAACATATGGCATAGGTTCGGCAATGCCCAAAATCGGCTCTGCTGCTGGTAATCCTAACTTGCCTTCGTTTAACTTGATACCGAATTCCGACTTCGCCAAAACTCCACCGTCACTTTCTCGTCCATATGCCCCAATGTCAGCCATTACAAACCTATACCTAGCATCAAATACTGCCATTAAAACAATGGAATGGAATCCTTTGTAATTAAAATAGTCACTGCCAGAATGTTTGGGGGCCTTAATTGCTATATGCTTGCCATCAATCGCACCCACACAATGAGGGTAATTCCAAAAAAAGTCAAAATCATGTGCAATCGACTTCCAATCTTCTTCAGTGCTGGGAAATTTGACAAAATCGTTATAAAGGCAATCCCAGATGGCATCGCGAGTCTCGTAGATAATTGTGGTAACAGTTGCTTTGCCAAGTCTGTAACTAATAGCAATCGATTGCTGCGAGTTACCGGTTGCAAGATACCGCAGAGTTACTGCCAGTCTTTCCCCTGGAGTTACTGGAAATCGATGTCTATTTGCATGAACAAGTCGATCCTTCACTACATCCAGAAGTTCGTCAAAGCGCTCCTTTGACATTCGAAAATACTGGTGATGTCTCTCCTCGTCCACGTTTCTTAATTCTTGAATGAGAGAGTGATATTCTCCTCTTTGACATCTCGTGGTATTTACCATTCAAACATAAGACCATTGCTGTTCATTTTGATATAACTGATACAGTGTAAGTAATCTACGAAGTTTTCCCTTCGATGGCATGTTTGAACTGATCTGTTAATTTTGCTTACAGCGCAAATTAAGTATGAACACCCATTTCCTTTACGGAAAATTTTTTACTCAAGCGAAAAAAATTATTGCGTTTTAGAAATTTTTTGCTTAAGCAAAAAACTTTTTTTCATTAAGCAAAACAATTATTGTTTTAAGGGATAATTTTTTCCTTGTCCGTTTTGCTTTAAGCAATAATTTTTGAAGTATAAATCCAGCATTATATAGCAAAGTTCTTCAAAATAACTTTTTGTGGATAATATAGATACTGTTATAAAAAAGCAATGTCTTTCTGAAAGAAAACATGTTAGAATGCTAGAAATTAATAGAAAAGAGTATTTTCATTTTTTTTCCAGATCCTAATCACAACGAACAATAAGTTTTCAAGCAAAGTTATTCTATGGAAAATCTTCCTATGTACCACCTCATCTCCGCAAAAAGCCAGTAGATATCGATTACCAAACAGATTTTGACACCAGTGACGTTGAAGATGAGACAACTGAATATGATGAAGTAACAAATTTCCAAAGATCAGTCGAAGAAGGAACTGTAATTGACGAGTCTGAGTACAAAGAATCTGAATGTGAAAGCTCTACTGAAGATGAAGTGTCAACATTAGACTCCATATCTGATTCTGAAGACGCAGATTATATACCTCTTTCACACTTAGCTAGAGACTCAGCAAAGGAAATAGTGAAGGATGGTGTCAATAACGGGTGTGCTAAGATTTCAGCAGGGCAAGTGCGATTCCGTTGGAGGAAAAGAAAGCCATTGGTCGTTATTCCAACTTTCTTTGTGATGCGCTACCTCCACCTCCAGAGAAAGAACTTACCCCTCTGGAATATTTCAAATCTTTCTTTGATGATAATCTAATGAATCATCTTGTCGAACAAACAAATTTGTATTCTGTTCAACAAATAGGAAATTCAATAAACGTAAGCAAGACTGAAATGGAAAGATACATTGCAATCTACATTTACACTGCCGTGATTTCGCTCCCTTCAATGAGAATGTATTGGAAAAGAGGTACTCGTGTTTCCTTCATTGTTGACGTGATGTCTATAAACAGATTTGAAAAGATACGCCAATTTTTCCATTGCAACGACAACAACAAGATACCTACTGAAAGAAATAAGCTTTTCAAAGTCCGCCCAGTCATTGAATCGGTATTGGAAAAGTGCAAAACAGTTCCAATGGAAGAGTTTCAAGCTATCGACGAGCAGATAATACCTACTAAAGGACGCTCTGGTTTGCGGCAATATTTGCCAAAAAAGCCTAATAAATGGGGCATAAAGGTTTGGGCTCGTTGTGGAGTTAGTGATATTGTACACCAATTTGAATTATACACTGGTAAAGGATCCTATAACAATGACAATCCTTCGATGTTGATGGGAGGAAATGTTGTTTTGAGATTGTTGTCTGAGGTTCCAGAAAGACAACACTACAAGATTTTCTTTGATAATTTTTTCTCATCTGTCCCACTTATGAAACGGTTGAAAGAAAAGGGTCATTTGGCAGCTGCAACTTTGCGTCAGGATAGGATGAAAGGAGCATCTAAGTGCATGGCAACAGAAAAGATTTTGAAGAAAATAGGGCGCGGTTCGTTTGATTCAGTGGTCGAAGCTAACTCTGGTATCACAATAGTAAGATGGTTTGACAACAAGATGGTGCAGCTTCTTTCAAATTATGTTACTGATAAAGCAGGCAACGACGTTAGAAGATGGAACAAGAAAACGAAGGAATACATAACAATCAAAAGACCACAAATGGTGGAAATTTACAACGCCAAAATGGGAGGAGTTGACTTACGTGACATGCTTCTCTCGTGCTATCGAATTAGAAGTAGATCAAACAAGTACTACTTTCACATAGTGTATTACTTGCTCGGTATAGCAGTAACAAATGCTTGGTTGCTTTATAAAAGACACCAACAGCAAAGAGGGAGACCAAAAAAGCAAATCTCAACAGTGGTTGAGTTTCAATTGTCGATTGCCAAAAGTCTGGCTTTGTCCAATAAGCCTGTGCCTACATTCAAAAGGGGAAAGCCATCATTGGATGGTACCGAAAATCCATCATCAAAAAGAGGTAGAAAAGCTGCTACAGAAGAACCTATTCTTGATATTAGAAAGGATAAAGTCGATCATTTTCCTGAGTACAACGAGAAACAAGGAAGATGCAAGTTATGTAAAAAAGGCTACACGTTCATCTCATGTACAAAATGCAAAACCATGCTTTGCATTACAAAGAACAGAAACTGTTTCAAAGAATACCATTGAGAACATTGTATATCAATTATAGCTAGACATTTTATGCATTATATCTCCTAAGATACTTAAATTTTTGTGCAAAAGTAAAAAATTTTTGTTTCGATAATAAATAATTTCACTGTCATGTGAAACTCAAGTGAATGTTGTTGTTCAGGAACAACAAATTAAAATGACGTCACGAAAATTGATGATGTCATTTTTTAAGCTTGACATCAATATTAGGCCAGTTACAATTGAAAAACGTGAAAAAATAATTTTTTAAATAATATTTGAAAATTCATGCACGAAAGGGTTAACAGTCTATCCTTTTATCAGTCTATATTTTACGTTTCGTTTTGCTGATACAAAGTTGATCCCAAGATAAGTGAATTCTTTGTCATACCCAAATTGAATTTCTTTGCAGACCATAAAGCAGATATTCTAAGAAGTGTTACTATGTTATCTCTTTCAGACGCTGACATGCTTGTTTATTTTTCAAAACTACAAACATTTTAGACATTGACCTCCCTTTGAAGCTCATTTTATCAAATTTGTGAAAACAACACAACATTAACGGAAAGAATTTGAAATTACATAAAAGTGAAAAATTTGTTTACAATAAACTGGATTTTATTCAGTGTCCATGTCTATCATGACGAAATATTTACGACCTGAGCTATTAAAACTTGTCTTAAACCAGATCATTTTCACAAACATTTCTTTCACTTAAATGCATACTTCTTCCCTACAAATCCCTATTGTTGGACAACCCATCTCCTGTAGGACTTTTTCCAACATATATTGTGAGTAAGAAAAAACAATATTAAAAATATATCCTAGATTACTGTATAGTAGTAAAATATTTTTGTCTGGCAATTTCGGAAAGAAATTTAGACTTTTATTATTTACCACAAATAGACAAGAATAAAATTTATTTAACAGATATATTTGTATTGTTAAACAACAAATTTCAGCTATGATCCCGATTTCCCAATTTAGCAATATGTAGAAAAATATGTATATTTTGGTCTTTGAGGAAACCTTTCTTGAAATAAAGGGATACAAATAGTTTATGGAGCAGATATGCGGCTGACAAGGTCTGCTATTAATCCTATTTGACAATGGCATCTCAAGCATGTGGTTTTTAAATTTAGTTTGCTCAATTTAGAGATGCATGTAAATTCATCTATATTTTGGACAAATGTATTTTCTTTCAGTAGATTCCATTTTTATTTGCCTTTGCTAATTTTCAAACTTTTGCAGGAGCGGCATTAAAAACATTATAATATTTTCCCAATGGCGATGAAATTATACAATACTGCTTTTTCTGAAAGTAAACTCAGAATTTGCCCTTTGATTTTCTAAAAGTGATTATTGAAGGTGGGAAGCCTAGCAGCTTTTAGCAGTTTCATAATCAGTTGCCTAATACAAGGTAACTCGCTGTTGTTGACGAGATTTTCTCACAGCACCTAAAGACAATAAGTTTTGAATATACTTTGATCAATTTAGAGATAGCATGACATTTAACTAAGTTAAGGGAGAGACCTCTGATTGTGGAGAGATTATTTTGATCGAATATTCACTTAAGTTGATTAATGATTTTTTTATCATACAAAAGCAAAATTATGAAACTTCAAAAATATGTTACATATATAATATATAATATATAATATATAATATATAATATATAATATATAATATATAATATATAATATATAATATATAATATATAATATATAATATATAATATATAATATATAATATATAATATATAATATATAATATATAATATATAATATATAATATATAATATATAATATATAATATTATACAATATATAGTTATTGCATACTGTATTGCTTGCTTACTGTATTGCATCATTAGTATTATCTAAATTTCTTTGTCTTTGCTTGTCGTATTTTCAACAAAATATCAAATGTCATCAATACGCGGGTGATGTTGACACAATGGGTGATTTTACAGACACAAATTTATCAAAAATGAATAAAGATACAGACGATCATCCAATTGAGAACAACACATTTACTGAGAAAGGTGCTGTCAATAAAAACGTTGTAACTCCTGTTAATTTTAAATAAGCACTGTTACACTTCCAGTCCTATTGTTGGTGTTTTGTTGATGTGTAAGGATTTGTAGTAGGCCTCTTCGCTGTTCTTTTCGGGGAAGGTTTGGGTGGTGCATTCGGTGTAATGTCAGCTAATTTCTTGTTTTTCTAACACGTCGATTAATACCTGTGATAATCTAGTTATTGAAAATATATTTAACAACCAGTACAGCTAAGGGTTTAATTACAGTCATTTTGTTGGCAAACTTCAACTCACTTTTAAGAAATAATCTAACGCTTTTGCAATACTGTTTTCTAGTCTTTTCTGTAATCTTTACATTCTGCATTCCATTACTTTCATCTACTCCTAAATACGTACACTCCTCTTCATTGTCTAACTGTCTAACTGTCATATTTTTGTCCAGTTAGCAATTTTTGTATTTTGAAGACGTCAAATAAAGAAACTTGCTTTAGCACATTTGTCCACTCTGAACTCCGGTTAGATGTTGTCGCTAAATTCTTTAACTTCCTGTAATTGTTTGGTTTGTTGTCATTCTGGGTATATGGTTTTAGATCGTCTACGCAAAAGAGGTGGTTCAACTTCTCATTGTAAAATGGACATCCCTTGTTGGTTTTATTGAGGATAAACCTTAGAGGAATTGTCCAGAGCAGAAAATCAAAGAGAAAAGAAGATTTCTTAAAAGATTCCACTTCTTATTTCATTGGTTCTGGAGTAATCGGATTCGATGCATTCAGGAACATGGTGATTTGTCCCTTCTCCAAGGATACCGTCATGTACTTAATACGTTTTGGTGATAATTTGAAGATTTTCAAGGGCATGCTATCAAACGCCTTGTTGTAATCTATCCATGCGATACTTTACAGTTTTAAAGAATGATTTTATTTACTACAAGTTGATCTTTGCATCCGTAGGATCCTTTGATTTTGATTTTGATTAATATTAGTGAATTATAGTTAGTCCCAAGATTTATTTTCTTGTTTATCTTTTATTGGACAACAACAATTACAAATTACTAAGGAGGAACATAAGTTTTATGTCCGTCATTATAGTTGCATTTGATATTTGTTAACATTTCTTTGTGAAATATGTAAAATAACCACATACTTTTTGATGATCTTATTATACTGAAACTAATAGATTGAATATTAAGTATTGCGTTTTCACATTGCCTCACATATATAAAGATTATATTTATATAATATATATATACATATAAATGTACACTTAAATTTTATATATATTGATATACTCAATCTGCAGACAATACTGTTTCGCCCTTTGTGGGCTCATCAGTGCAGCACAGAGCTTCTGAGACATAACTCTTTAACCATATTTCCGGAGCAAACACAGCTTAAAGAGTTATTGTGGGATCCTGTCAGAGTGCTCAAACCACGCATGCGTAGTAAGCATTGCATTATATATTATGTATTATATATTGATATATAAGGTAATGGTAGTGTCCTACAATGTTAATATCTTCCTATTTTAATTACTTGAAGTACATTATCGACAAGATTAATGCTAAGTATGGTGTAGTGACTCGCTGTCGTAAAACCACTATACATTAATCTGAGGGTATACAAGGATACCTAACAATGCTTAGAAAACCTTTGTGTAGCAACACGAAAAATTATAACAGGAAGCCATGCTACATTATAGCAGTCCTTTATTTAGAGCAACATTGTTTTATGGCCCCTTCTTTAGGAATGTTTTTTTAATGTTTGAGCAGAACAAAACTACACATACTGCAAAGAGATTTTAAGATGTGCCGTACTCTCCTTTCAATTTTCATTTTTCATACAAATGTCCTATTCAAAACTCTTTCTTACTTTATTATTTTCAAAGAGTAGCAGCTTTAAAAGTTTCAGCTTTTGCTGTGATCAAAATCTTCGATAACATTTCAGTTTGTTCTGTAGAGTAAAATTCTCTTTTTCCCATTTCTATATGAATGCTTTACTTATTAAGGAAACTCTCAGCAAGTGAAAAGATGAAGCTGCATGAGAGGAGGGCCTTCCGTAACAAACCTCCGTAACAAACTTCCAATTCATTCAGTGAAAACTTGTCATAGTCATTATGCAATGGCTGTGAATGGTCTCTATTACAAAAGTATTCCCTTTAGGAATTAATTTTTTAACAAAAAAAATTTAATATTTAAAGTGATATGATTACTCCAAAAGTGAGCATGTTCCTAGAGATCTTCTTTGTCGTAGTTGTTGTACTTCTAATACCGCTTTGAATAGAAATTGGGTGCTCTAAGCAGGTTGCAATCATATGGAATAAAAGAGAGTATTGTATACAACACAAATTATTAAGAATCCACTTTAAATAGGACTCACAAAGCAAAAAGCTGTTTATCAATCAATGAATTAATACTTGTTCAGTGCCATCTGGCTATCAAACTCTTGTCAATCAATAAAAAACTAAGTTAGGTGAATATCTTGACTATTGCTTGTCATATAAAAATTAAGACATTACAGAAGAAAATATTACAGAAAAAACATCAATTTTCCACAAGATACCTTCCCCGACGACAAAAAAAATTTTATTCCTATAAAATCATATATTAAAATTCTGCCTTTAGAATGAAGATAGGGCTTTTAATATACCTTGGAAAGTATCCCAGCTAAATGTAATCCTATACCTAAAGCAAAAAGAATAGTTTTCAGAATACTAAACGTTCTTAAAATGAACATAAAAGGAATACTTGCCAAAAGGTCTAAAACTATAAACGTACAGGGTACAATATATTTTTTTAAAGTTATTTTTTACCTACTTGAAATATTGAACAGCGTGGAATATTATATTTGTACATTGCTAATATAGAATAGCAAACTAAAATATCAGTTTTTGAAAAAATAAACAAAAAGTCACTTTGTAGTCGCAGTGTATTTTGTCAGTGTTTTATCAACATAAGAACAGAAATGAAAATCAGAAAAGTGAAACATATATATGCCACCCAAATTGGGATCAAACAAATACCTAATGCTATCATAGCCACATGCCTAAGACACCAATTTCAGTCACTGCGTTCTTGGCACTCTATCTTAAGCAGATAATTTTTGCAACCTTATATTTCACCTGCATTTCCCCATGTCCCTATCAGTGCACCTCACACCCAAGAAACATATGGGGAGTTGATACTTCCACAGATATATTACAATCCTTCCAAAATCATAGTACAGTATGTTTTGTTGCGAAAACAGCACATTTTAAGAAACATAATAGTGCTTCCATTTAATAACCATTAGATAGGGATGTTTTTTCCCATGTGGACAGAACACTGTGGTATGCCCTTTAATATTAAATGAGTAACCTGTATATCTCAATATTTTTCTTTTATCTGTATCACTAATCACTTCAAAAAATTTAGCTTATACTCAAATTTCAGCAACTAACTGTAGGTGAACAATAAATCATGCATCATGATCTACATAGCTCATAGCATCTATCATACGGTAAGAAAAGGTATTATATCAAAGTTCAAAGATGGTTTAGATAGCCCATTGCTGAAACTTAACTAAGAACAAAGAAAAAATAAGCCATAGATCTGATATTTAAAATTTAAGGATTTTGCGATTACGTTTGTGAACTTTTCGTGAAGATCTCACCCTTTTGTTCTAGTATATTTCAACAAGTCAAAAGAGAGAAAAAACAATTCAGGATGCCTGTATCAAAAACAAATAGAACTGCCACAAACAATAGCAGACAAAGAGCCATACATTGTATCAAAGGTATAGGTCTAATGACCTACCATCTTGTCTAGATATTCCATTATTCTTAACAACTGCGTTTCATCAATTAGAATATTAAAGATCCGTTAATTCACTCTCCCTCCAGACCCAATTGTTAAGAAAATTTACTTTAAAGCTGAATAAAGTTCTTCTTTAAAAGATTTATTTTAATTTGAGAAATTGGTTTGTGAAAAACAAATTGCCCTTCATCTCTATCTTACTACATGCTGAGTATAATGAGGAGATCCAATTATTTTCACTCTTAATGAGAAGAGAAATATTTACTATATATAGCTAATACGGGTCAAATACATTCAAATAGCCAGCTCGAAGCATTATGAACTCTCGGTGATGGTAAGAGTTATTTTTTTCCATTTATATTTTGTGTGTAAACCTGCTAGAGATGTTATTAATAATTATTATTAACAATATTATTAACAATTATCAAGAACCTAAAATAGTTTTTATTATTTTCATTACTGATATTGCAGTCTTTGCTTTCCCGTAAAAAAAAGTCAACAATAACCAAGTCAACGTGGAAGAAAATAGTAAAAATATAGTATTTAAAATATAGCAAAACCTAATATAATGTCTATTCCTATTGACTATTGGTATGGGAGTCCTGTAAAATTGCCCAAGTCCTAAACCTTTGTTAAGTGAAAATTAGGGCCTTTAACTTTCCATTTTTACTAAACTGCCTCACAAAGCTGGATTTAAGGCAAAAACTACGATTTTTCCTAGCACTGCACTAATTGTTTTCTCCAAGAAAGAAAGCTGCACATTTGTGAACTATTTCTTGCCCCTCCAATATCTTCAAAAAGATTAATGCTTATACTTTCTAAGTAATGTTATCACATATTGTTTCCTTTTTTAGTTTCGCCTGTTAAAAATATTAAATAAACTAAAAGATCAAATTTTATTCAATACAAAATATGGATGGATTTAAGATGGAAATAGAAAAGTGATCTATTGAGAAAATGGAGATAAATAAAACATATCTATATATTTTAAACTCTAAGAAATTTTAAACTTCATAAGAATATTCTACTTAATTAATTCCGTATTTAAAAATGATTTAAAATCTTGAAATTGTTCATGTGGTGTTTCTCAGCACACTTGCTTAAAAACGTATCTGTTTCTACTACAGCTTGCTGGTCAGCTTATATATATATATATATATATCCAGCCAGTCATAAATGAAGGGGAACGGACGTGAGGATATCCTTTTTATCCATAGAACTTTTTGGTTTTCTCCATACAACCGTATGGAAACACTAGAGTCTATCATCGAAGAAAAAGAGATTTAGACTGAATAATGATATTGATTCCAGTTAGACAGATTTCGGAATTCACCTTTATTATTTTGTTCAAAATATTGCCATTTTTTATTCACTAAAACAATTTTTGCATATTTCATAATACATTCATTTTTGCTTTACCCCATTTTCAATGGGATCCTGGCTCTTTGTTTTTTTCCTGGAAGAGTTTATTCTGACTTTCCCCTTAACTTTGAGGTGAAAAAATACTTATTAAAAGGTAATTACTTATTAACCTTGTATTTTAGTTCGTGCCGAATGGAGCATTGCAGTAGGGTATGCTTACTTCAACTATATAGTGTTTAATAGATTTTTGAGCTTTTTATCGTTATTGTCAGCCACAATTCAATGTATTACCTTCAAATGACAAGAAGACAGTCCACATTCCCCATCAAACTAACAGCTAACACACAGATGGCATTTCTGTTGTAATTTGGTATTGCATTGCTCTTTATATGCTCGATAAACGAAATATCTCGAAATACTTTCAAGATTTTCAGAGGTGAACTGTCTTATTTTTCTTTTTGAAGTAGTAACATTTTCTGTTAGCGAGTCATCACAGGTGGTAAGGTTGTAGTTTTACAGCCATTCACAGTATTATCTCCATGGTTTTGTAACATCTGCTTTTGTCCATAGTATCATTTTTATCTTCAACAACATAACCTTCTAGTTTCCTTTCAGTTTTTTCAATATGTTAAATGCATCTTTTCTGTTGTTTTGACCCAAAATCTTCCTTCGTCTTTACATTGTCTATCTATCAAGCTTCATTGGCTAATTTTGACGTCCATATTTAAGTTGCTATCTGATTCTCAGTTAATATTTTTTCAGACTCGTCGCCACCCAATTTAGTTTATTCAATTTTCCCAGGTTCATTACACATGGTGATTATTTCTTTATTAATCCAAGGCTTATTCGTGGTTCTTTTTCTTTCAAGGTTTTCATTTATTCGGGCAGTGTCCGTTACAACTTGTTTGAATTTGGCGGTAAGATTATTAGCAGCAAACGAATTTCTACAATAGGTACCGGAAATTCATCTAAGATTTGTGATTCTTCAAGTTTTTCCAGGTTGTATGTTATTTGTGTTCTCTCTCATATTCTATGTTTACACGTATTTCCTCTCCATTAATGCTAGTTTGTGAAGCTTGTTGGATTCTAATAAAATCGATTTTGTAATGACCGATACCCCCTGATGAATGCCATATTACTGTTTTGGACTCTTTTTGACGGAGATGCGTTTGCAGCTACATGTTTATATCTTGGCAAACTCGAGTGGACTTCTTTCTATGTCATTCTTGTTACTAAACAACCAATTTAGCAGCTATTCTGCTTCAGTCGTCATAGGTATCTGTTCAGACTTTTGCATTCCAGTAGCCTTGATGTATAAAAATGTCTTCCTGTTTGTGTTTTCAGTAGCTTCTTTTACTTTTAGGTAAAAGGATTTGACTTTACTGTCTTAGTTCTGCTTAAATCCTAATCATAATATATTTTATTAGATCAACTAGCAGTAGATTATTGATTTAATTGTATTCTTGTGAACGACAAATAAGACTTCCGCTTTAAGGTTTTTTTTGTCACTGAACCATGTTTTATGTCCTTCTGTTGTCCTAAAATCAGCACACCTGGTGTACCTAGTTTCTCCCAGGCCACGGATATCCCATTTATCACTTTTTATTTACTGTTTAATTCCTTTAACCTTTCTAGATGTCTATAAGGTGCTTACATTCCAAGTACCAGCAATCAATCCTTTCTGCAGATTTCAGTTATTTTGTTGTTTGGTCTTATTTTTGTTTTTCTAGTAGTAGATGTTTCGATTCAACCCTGAGATACTGTGAGAAACGCTGTCGTTGTTATCCTTAGGCTCTTTTGCTCCGGAATTTAATTTCTGTATGATGTGCTCATCATGGGTATTTCGATAGAAAAAAATAACTTGATAGTCCCCATCCTCTTTCCGAGTGTGTATGGCTATTGGCACTCGATGAATATGTCTGTATTTTGACAGATTTGTCTTTGTTCCAGTTGAGTGTCCACACTCTGTCCTTATCAAGGTGGACGTGATACTAGAGTCGGTTTGGTCGCCCTCCACTCAACAACTATGTAGGGCAGGGACACTGGCCACTCTACAATTACTGTTTAGTCTCCCAAAAGTATTAAGAGAAAAATTGTATATTCCTAGTGAAACTTTTTGCTTAATATTGAAACAAGTACAGTTAGAAACCTTACCAATCAAGGAAGTTGGCATTTGCGTTTCCACTTTATAAAATTAAATATTTTATTGCTAAAATTATTAAGACAATGATAAGTCAATGGTTAGTTTTTAAGAAAGAATCTACTGTATGTACTTCAAATGATTATATTGGAAACTTTACTGGAAATAATGATAACGGAAACTTAATTTTTTTCATCCAAATCACATACAATAACAAGCCTCGCTAATCAAGGTAGTTTGCATTGGCCATATTTAACAAAATTAATAAAACGGCAATAGTTCAGGGTTTGTCCATACTTGGTTTCTACGACAGAGTACGTAGTATGTAGTGAGAATGATTATATTGCAAATTTTGATTGAAAGAAAGTGTTTGTGTTTGTTGTCGATGTTCACAGCCTTGCACATTTCACTGAAAGTAATAGAAGATTGACCAAATATACCTAAGAGCTAATGGAAAGATTTTGGAAGCTAACTTTCGAAAAGCTGGAATGAAAATTATGAATTAAAGAACGATATGTTTTGTATTTGCGAGAAGTATTTTTATCCAGGTTTGTTTTATACCCCACCGCCAATTCAAGTATATATTACTGTTTTTGTGAAGTAACTGAGAGCAACTGAGGTCGCATGACATCTCCAGTTTTAACGCATGGCGATACAAGTCCACAAACATCAGCGTATATTGTACAACCTTCAAGAGAGAAGAAAAACTGCAATGCTGAGTTGTGTC
Source organism: Morbakka virulenta (assembly GCA_003991215.1). Classification (NCBI taxonomy): domain Eukaryota; kingdom Metazoa; phylum Cnidaria; class Cubozoa; order Carybdeida; family Carukiidae; genus Morbakka; species Morbakka virulenta. The sequence goes on along the minus strand of RDPX01000067.1, from coordinate 2,636,155 downwards.
GCCATAACGACCTTCCAGAAGGTACGTTTTGGAGCCGGCGACAAGATGAAGAAGGGCTTCTGGTTCAACGCAGAAAGAGCAAGAAGACGATAGACTAAGTTTCCATTTGGATAGATTTTTACGAGTTGCAAGAGTGTTATTCAAATAACGAATGGTAAAGCTGAAGATATTTTGGGGGAGCTTACTTTGAAATTCAGACCAAAACTTGTTATATTTTGAAGTTCCGTTGTCAAACAGAAATAAGGAAAGATGACTTTATAAACTCTTCTTGTGGTCTGTCTGCACAGCTTTCAAAACGTCTTTTGTATTCTTATAATTATCGTGTAGTATATTGGTACTCTTGCATGTGTTTTTGGGCAATGTTCGGATATTATCATTTGGTGACAACTTCAACAATTTAGGAATGGCCTGGATAGACTACAAGAAGGCTTACGATATAATTCTACACTCGTGGATATTGGAAACATTACAATTGGTAAAGGCTGTGGATAACATAACTCAGTTTCTAGAGAAATCGTTGAAGAACTGGAATGTTAATTTGACTTATGCCAGTGAGTGTCTCGGCAAACTGTCTCCAAGGAGACAGTTTGCCTCCTCCCCCCCTTACTTTTTGACATATGCATGATACCTTTAAGTCAGACATTGCGAAAGCTTAAGGCAAAATATACCCTTAAATCTGGTGAACTGGTGAAGATGTGAATCACCTCCTTTTCATGAACGATCTGAAATTGTTCAGGAAGAATGAGAGGGAAATAAACAGTTTAATCTCTGCAGTCCAAAGATTTACTGATGACATCAAAATGGAATTTGGTGTTGATCATGCATAGAAGATCAGTTGACAGAAGTAGAAGTAATAGAATATCATTGCCAACAGGAGAAATCAATCAAAATAATTGACCAAAGTTGTTATAAATATCTTGGAGTCTGAGAAGTTGACGGGATTATACAAAGAGACGTTATTGAATGTTTCAAACAGGAGTATTTTAGAAGGCTGAGGCTAGTTTGCAAGAGTAAGCTTCATGGAAGAAACAAAATCAGGGCAGTGAATACCGGGGCGGTTTCGCTATTGAGATACGGTGCAGGAATTCTGGATTGGCGAGTAAATGAGTTCGATGAAATGGAAAGGAAATCAAGAAAAATGACCATCAATAAAAAATTTCATCCAAAAAAATGACAAAGATCTACTGTATGTTTGCAGGAGTAAAGGAGGAAGAAGGTTGATGGGCTGCAAAGGATCTGTCAGAGTTGAGGAAAACAACCTTGGTTGGTATGTCAAGCAACAAACTGAGCCAAATTTTCATGCTGTTAAAAGGAATGGGATAATCCAGACTGATAGCTTCTTGAATCTTAAAGACTATAAGAAGAAAGAAAAAGACAAGAATCTGAATTCCTGGAAAGAGAAGAAAACCCATAGACAATTTGTTAGAAAGTTGGAAGGATGTTGAAAATTAGTGAGTGCACTGTATTGGCAAGAAAAGAATATCTAAAGCGTCACAATAACGTTTGCAAATACATACACTGGGAATTATATAAAAAGTTTGATCTGGAAGCGGCAATGAAATGGTATGAAAACGAACCCCAGGAAGTGATGGTGAATGACACATGTAAGATAATGTTGGATTTTGTAATACCATGTGATAGAACAGTGATTGCAAGAAAACCAGACATCGTTGTAATAGATAAGAGTAAAAAACAGATAAAAGTTATAGATGTCGCAATACCTGGAGATGTGAGGGTGCTAGAAAAAGAACAGGAGAAAGTTGATAAGTACAGACCTCAAGGAGATGACATTACTCGACTGTGGAAAATGAAGAAGATTGAAATTATCTCTGTGATCGTGGGTGCGTTGGGAACTGTCTTGAAAAACTTTGAAAGCTACAGTCAATGGACATAAGTATTCGCGATTTTCAAAATGGCGGCATCGATTGATAAACAATGTTGCATCTTTCATCGTTGATAACTTTTAACTCAAGTGTCGGATAATAAAGGTTTTACTGTAACAGGTGCCCTTAAATATGACATCATCACAGATATGATGAAACTTATTGTCTGCTTTGTTTACTTCCATATATTTGTTTACAAGTAAACATGGGTCGGAAAACCACAGAGTTGAGCACGGAGACAAAAAATCTTATTGTGAAATTATATAAAGAAAAGAAGGAAAAGGCAGACATATCTAAGCTTTTGGATGTTCTTTGGTCTACAGTCAGCAGTGTTGTAAAGACATTTCTGTCTACTGGATCAACAGAAAATAGGCCAAGAAAAGGAAGGCATAACTTGTTTACAAATAGGGATGAAGTTGCATTGATGAATGTTACTTATATCCAAGACTTGTTTGAAACAATTCCGTCCCATATTCATGAAGTAATAAGGATGAAAAGACATCTGACAAAATATTAAGGCAAGACTTTTTTTTAAACCATATTTATTTTACATTTGTCCATTCACATTGTTTTTTAACCTTTGGCACCACAACATCAAAATCACGAATATTTATGTCCAATGACTGTATGTTAAACAAATTGGAATAACGATGACTGTAGAGCATGCCCAATAATAATAATAATAATGATAATAATAATAAGAGTTGTATTGCTTTATGGAAAGCGAAAATTTGCTTCCAATAGAGCAAATAGGCTAGAAGAGAAAGAGCAGAGGGACAAAAGATCAGCTACTTATCGATAAAGCAATACTAAAGGACTGTAAGAAGAGGAAGACGAATCTAGCTATGACTTGGATTGATTACAGGAAAGCCTATGATTTTGTCCCACATTGCTGGATTCTAGAATGTCTTAATATGTTTGGTATTGCTAACAACATTAGGAGCTTTATGGAGAAAAGTATGAAACGATGGAAACTACTGTCAACTTCAAATGGGTCAGAACTGCTTGAAGTAGATGTAAAAAGAGGTATCTTCCAAGGAGACAGTTTTTTCCCACTGATATTCGTGATATGTATGATCACACTGTCTCTTGTCTAGAGAAAAGTGAATGCATCATATGAATGGAGTAAGAAAGAATTCAAGTTGAATCACTTCCTCTTTATGGATGATCTCAAGTCAAAAAGTAGATAGAGAATTGTCTTGGAAATGGATTTCCCAGAGTGACGTGAAAGTACAAAGAGAAGCAACGATATTTGCGGCGCAAGAACAGGCACTCAGAACAAATTATATTAAACATAAGATCGACAAAACAACAGAAAATCTGATGTGGAGAATGTGTAGTGAAAAGGGTGAAACTGTACAGCATATACCTTGCGAGTGCGAAAAGCTTGCTCAACGGGATTACAAGAGGAGACATGATAACATTGCTAAACTAATCCATTGGAAATTATGTGAGAAATATGGTCTTGAAAGGAAGGAGAAGTGGCATGAGCACTACCCGGAGGGAGTAGTTGAAAATGATAACATTAAATTGATTTGGGATATTAACATACAGTGTGATAATGTTATTAAGGCCAGAAAATCTTATCTTATTGTGGTTAATAAGAAAAGCAACTCTTGTATCATTATTTATGTTGCTGTACCAGGAGATTGTAGGGTACATGACAAGGAACAGGAAAAGATTGAAAAATATCAAAACGTAAAAATTGAATTAGTACGGCTTTGGTCACTGAAGAATGCTTATGTTGTACGGATTGTTGTTGGATCTTTAGGGTGTGTAAGCAAAAGTTTCAAGAGATGGACTGACATGATAAATATTGAGTTAGACATTGGTAAAATTCAAAAGACAGCCTTATTAGGAACAGCTAGGATTCTTAGAAACGTTTTAGAAATGTAAGGAGAAAGTATCCTCTTGGCCTTTGGCTACTAGTTGTGGCTAGCCAAAGAGGAATAAAGCGGCATTAAGAACAGCCTATGCAAATGCTTTAAACTAAGGTAATAATAATAATAATAATAATAATAAATCCGCGTTGGCCTAAAATACCAGGTGGCGACTGACGCGGAATACCTAGCCCCTTGGCAATAAGGCTAAAATGCATTGAGATACGTTATGAAAACGAGAAGTAAATCATACCGCCTCGTCCGTCGCGCGGGTCAACAGGGCACGCCTCCCTCAAGGATAGACCAGCCTGCGGTCGAAACATATACAACTTGGTCTAATTCCTCCTCTGCGAATGATCTACAAGGTAATCAGAACCAGGAAACCCCTAACTCTGAACTTGCAGTGATGCCCACAAAGTCAAAATAAACTCGAGTTCCATAGTCTACAGAGGATTAAAACAATGTTCTAACAGCATTTTACATCGCTCAAAAGAACCCTATGAGAAACGTGACTGAACAAACCTACTCAGAATGGAAAAAAATAGTAGGAAAGAAAACATGACAAATATCAATGCTAATAATCTTGCTTATGTACGTCAAAATATTTTTAGAAATAAGCGGTTGAATGATGCACAAATTGATATTATACCGGACGAAATTCGAAATGAAACTACTGTAGAATCTGAGGTTGATATTGAACATGAAAAATCGAGAATCCATGATTGAATTAGTAAATTTGGCACCTGCACTGATTGAGAATAGAATAAGTGAAGTGAGAGAAGGAACTAATGAAGAAATAATTAGAAATGTGCACATGGTTGAGGTTGTTGATGATTTCTTTGAAAGAAATAAAGAAAAGATACAAGCTGGCCGTAAAGACATAATACGTGAACTTGCAATGACTGAAGAGACTGAGATGGAAAAGAGGGACACACTGCCTAAGCTAACATTCTGTCCAAAAACAAACTTTACTATTAAGCTTTATAACGCTGCTCTAAACGAGATAGTTAATGAAACCCAGAAAGATTTAACCCCCATCAACAATCTAATATACTTAGCAGCAAAAGCTGCCACCCAAACGCTAGGGACTAAAATAAAAAAGAATAAACCGAAGCAGGTTAATAAGGAACATTTTGGAAAATGAAAATAAAGAAGGAAATTGAGTCTTTGCGGGCAGAGATCTCAATTCTTGATGAATTGACGAAAGGAACAGACGTGAAAACTAGGAAAAGCAGGAAAGTTAAAAGAAAATACAATATTATTGATAAAGTTTCTCTAGATACGACCAAAGAAATTTTAAAACAAAAAATACAAGTGAAAGCGCAGCGATTGAGAAGATTTGAAAAACGAAATAAGTTCTACAGACAGAACAAGATCTTCAAAACTGATGCTAAAAAGTTCTACAGGGAAACTGGAAAGAGTAAGATTAAAATAAAGGATCCACCAGAGAACAAGTACGTGGAGGAGGTTTGGAATGGCATCTGGGCTAAAGAAAAAAACTACAACCAGGAAGCTACTTGGATAGGCAGAGAAGGAAAGGATGAGTGAGGTCAAAGAACAACAGTGGAAACCTATTACGATCGAGGAATTGTGCCTGGTCCTAGTAAAATCACTGAAGTTGAAATCCCTGATCAGATATGATTCCAAATTTCTGGCTGAACTCTCTAAGTGAAATACATTAATACCTAATGGCATCATTAAATGAAATCGTCACTACAACAGAAGCCTTACCAGATTGGTTAACACAAGGCAACACATATCTTCTCCCGAAATCAGTCGATACTAAGAACCCGAAAAACTATCGTCCTGTTACGTGCTTGACCACACCTTATAAGATTTTAACATCAGTAATCAATGGCAGAATGTATAATTTTCCTGAGAAAAACTTGATTCTTCCTCAGGAACAGAAAGGCTGCAAAAGGAACTCCTATGGATGCAAGGATCGTCTTTTAATAACCAAAATAATTCTAGTGGACTGCAGGAGAAAGAGTAAGAACTTAACCACAGCTTGGATTGATTATCGTAAAGCTTTTGACAGTATTCCTCATGATTGAATTATTAAAAGCCAAGAAATGTACAAGATCTCACCAATAATTACAAATTTTTTAAAGAAAAGTATGTTAAAGTGGAACACCTCTCTTTTCCTCACNTGTTTGCGGGTATTGACTATAAGTTTCATCATTAGTAGAGAATGGTCTGAGCCAATATCGGCGGAATTATATACTCTACAGTTTTTTATGGCTTTTAATAGGTCTTTTCTGACTATGATATAGTCTATTTGATTTTTAGTTCGACCATCTGGAGAAATCCATGTCACGAGTCTGCATTTCTTATGTTTAAACAAGGAATTGGCGATAACGACACGGTTAATTGCGCAGAACTGCAGAAGTTTTTCTCCATTTGAATTTTGGTTTCCGATGGTGAACTTTCCGACAACTTCAGGCCAATTTTGATATGATTCACTTCCGATCTTAGCATTTAAGTCTCCCATTATAACATATGTATAGTTTCGTGGGATAGTGTTAATTATGTCCTGGAGTTGATTATGAAAGTTAACGATGATATTTTCATCATAAGTTGAGTCAGGAGCATAGACTTGTATAATTACAAGAGGTTTTTCTAGAGCATTTAACGTAACAGTCATGATACGTTCAGATACAAGTTCGTAGTCCAAGAGGGAATTGGCGATTTTATTAGATAAGACAATCGCGACACCTTGTCTATGTACAAGGTCATTCCTTGGAGAGTGTATGAATGTGAGGCCTTGTTCTATAAAATTTTCAGGAGTATTTATGTCCAAATGTGTTTCAGACATTCCTAATACATCTATATTTAATCTTTTCATTTCTGAGATAACAGTGTTTATCTTATTCTCCCCATGCAATGTTCTCACATTCCAAGAGGCAAAATTTGCTGCAAAGCAGCCTTCCGGCAGATTTCTTAAGCACCCCCGGGTGTTCACCGGGACTGGGGGTCTATCATTTAGAGCATTGTTCATAATAAGTTAATTGAAGTGATTTGAGAGAGAGTTAAGCAGGGACTTTCTCAAGGTCGCCTGCCGGAATCATTTTTTCGTGTGACCTCCACTAGAAAGGCTGCGTTCGCTTGCTAAAGGATCCAAGCCATCCTGGTTTACGAGTTTTCCTTCTCCATCTTGACGGGGTTGATGATGCTGGCACCAGTACAAGGAAGTGGTTAATTATTTTAACAGGGCGCCCCTTATTCGCCCTGCCGCCAGAGCCCTCGTTTGCCTCAGCGAGTTACCGGTGGTCACGACACGGACGTGAGGGTTGACTTGTGAGTGCGAAGCTGTTCAAGTCGCAGGACCTCTGTGTACTTTTAATACACGTCCGGCACTCACCTTGACCACCAATACATATCTTCTCCCGAAATCAGTCGATACTAAGAACCCGAAAAACTATCGTCCTGTTACGTGCTTGACCACACCCTATAAGATTTTAACATCAGTAATCAATGGCAGAATGTATAATTTTCCTGAGAAAAACTTGATTCTTCCTCAGGAACAGAAAGGCTGCAAAAGGAACTCCTATGGATGCAAGGATCGTCTTTTAATAACCAAAATAATTCTAGTGGACTGCAGGAGAAAGAGTAAGAACTTAAGCACAGCTTGGATTGATTATCGTAAAGCTTTTGACAGTATTCCTCATGATTGAATTATTAAAAGCCAAGAAATGTACAAGATCTCACCAATAATTACAAATTTTTTAAAGAAAAGTATGTTAAAGTGGAACACCTCTCTTTTCCTCACCAACAACGCTGGGGTTACATCTAACTACTACATCTAACCCTATTAAAATCAAACGTTGTATCTTCCAAAGAGACTCTCTTTCCCCGCTTCTCTTCTGCATATCGCTTATCCCCTTGTTCAGCCAACTTAATAACGCCAACTGTGGTTACACGATCTATGACAAGCAGATTAATCACCTCTTCTATATGGATGACTTGAAAATTTTCGCAAAAAGTGATCAACAATTAGAAGGATTGCTACTTACCGTTAGACAGTTCAGTAACGATATTTGCATAGACTTCGGCCTCGATAAGTGCGCTAAAGCTACATTCTCACAAGGAAGACTAGCGAAAACCATCCATAGATCTTGAACCCAGACACGACAATTAGAGAACTGGATCCTGAGGAAATGTACAAATATTTAGGAGTTAAACTAGGCGACGAAATTAACCATGCTGGAATGAAGGAGAAAATCCGTAATGAATACTACCGAAGAGTTAGGTTAGTGCTTAAAACCAAACTTAACTCAAAACCAGAATTGAGGCAATAAACACCCTTGCTGTAAAAGTTGTACAATACACCTACAACATGATAAACTGGAACCCTCCTGACATTAAACGCATAGACTATAAAACTAGAGAACTATTCACGTCAGTTGGTATGCTCTACCCCAAAGCAGATGTTGATCGTCTCTTTTTGCCTAGATGCGAAGGGGGATGTGGACTTATACAACTTGAAATGTCTTATAAAACCATGACAATTAAAATGAAACAATATCTTGACTCAAAAGATGATTTGATGTTAAATCTAGTAAGCAGGCATGAAAAGAGTAAAAAAACTGCACTCGGTTTACAAATAATCCCAAAAATTTGAAAACGAATTGGGTGTAGAAATAACCAAAGAAGATGAGGATGGACGTGAAGCCACAGAAACTGCAATGAAAGTTAAAATGAATGCTGAAAGGAAAGCACAGAAGCAGCTTGCCGATCACTGGAGCCAGAAAGCTATGCATGGACAGTATGCTCTCTGAAGCCAAAACGCTGATGTAGATCAATATACAACCCACCAGTGGCCGAGGAGTGCAGGGCGTAAGGCAGAAACAGAGGGCTTCATAATCGCAGCACAAGACCAAAGCTTATTTACCCGAAATTACCAAGCAAACAAACTGAACAATGGAGCTGACTCTAAATGCTCTAAAAGAATATGTCAAACGCCACGACCGTGATGAGCAGTATCTTCACTGGGGTATATGCAAACACTTTAGTATTGAAACCAACCCCAACTGGTATGAACACCATCCACTACCAGTCACGGAAAGAGAAAATGCCACTATTCTGTGGGACTTTCCGATCAACACTGACCGGACGATTCAAGCCAACCGTCCTGACATCATAATTACAGATGTGTACAAAAAATGTGTACATTAATTGACATGATTGTGCCAAGTGATAAACACATATCAGTTAAGGAATTCGAAAAGTTAAGCAAGTATATAGACCCAGAAATAGAAATTCAAAAAATGTGGAACGTCAAAGCTAGAACTGTTTCGGTCATTATTCGGGCACTAGGGATGATTAAGAAGGGAACTCAAAAACATGTGGAGAAAATACCTGGAAAGCATAGAGTACAAGAACTTCAGAAAGTTGTCCTCACAGGCACTGCTCATATTCTTCGAAAAGCACTGTCAATTTTGATACTGCAAAAGTCATAAACATTTCTGGTTTTTTTCATACAGACTTTTTACAAATATTTTATACTTTTCATAGTTTGCAGTAATATGACAATCATCTTTTAATTTTCGTGCCAATAATATTTTTACTTCCTAGTCATAATTATTTTATACTCTTTGTAATATGTCAATTATCCCTTTTATGTTCATGTCATGTCCCATAAGACCTTTATCTGCCCCAGATCACTGGGGTGACCCAGTAGATAATTGTACTGAAACTCATACATAAAAAAATGCTTCATAATAATAATAATAGCTGATGATATGTCATGGGCGAGGCTTAGAAGTGAAACATTAAAACGAGAAACTGAATCACTCATTACCGCTGCACAAGATCAATGTATTCAGACAAATTGCATCAAGGCAAGAAGAGATAAAACTCAAATAGTCTTTGTTGTATGTGTGGACAAAAAGCAGAAACAGTAATGCATAGTATTTGTAATTACATGAAACTTGCACAAAAAGAATACAAAAGAAGAAATGACTGGTTGTTGTTTGCGAATTCTCGTGTTGTTTCAATGAGTTTTCTGAAGAAAAAACCAACTGAAGGGGAACCTGAAAGTCGGAGGGTCTCCCACGACCCACAGGAAAGAGTTCTTATTAGAACTGGGGAAGTTTCTTGGCCGGAGGCAAGTGAAAATGTTAAAAGTTCCAAAGATTGCAGTCGCACGGAGGAAACAATGGGTAGGGAGGGGTGGGAAGGAGAGAAAAGAGGCAAGATGGGACGGACTGGTTTGTTCAAAAGCAAATGGAGCCATTTTGAAAGGAAAGTACTTTGGGAATGTTT
>RDPX01000067.1:2575670-2602000 GCA_003991215.1 Morbakka virulenta | reverse complement strand
TAAGCTAGTGCATTAAAGTAAGCTGGTCCATTAAAATAAGCTGGTGCATTAAAGTAAGCTGGTGCATTAAAGTAAGCTGGTGCATTAAAATAAGCTGGTGCATTAAAGTAAGCTGGTGCATTAAAGTAAGCTGGTGCATTAAAGTAACTCATGTTATTTGTTTGGAACAGTTTGTCCTCTCAGCAAAACGGACTTCACGAAGGATTTTCCAGCAATGGTGACGCTGGATTTTCCACCTCTTCCTGACAACATAAACTCCAGCTGAAAAAGAACAATTTAAGGAAAGTAAACTGCTACTCACCTCTAGGTCATCCAAGCTTATTTCATCAGAAAAACAGCTGAATTCAATTTTTTAGTAGTAACCCATCATGGACCAAGCTTCTGCACAAATAAAACCGGAAATTAACAAAGCCTTTAAGTCTCAAATTAAGTGAAATGCTAATCATCCTGACTGCAGTCTTTTGTTCTCCTTTTGTTTTATTGCGCAATTTCCTATCTAGTCTCTCTTCCATTATCTTTGCTGATACATAAATTCATTTTATGGTGTAACTCAGGTTTTACCACTTTGCTGATTAAGTGCCTATCCTCGACATTTACTAAATTACTCTTCCGAATTGATGTTAGGACTATTTATAATAAGGCTGAGGCAAAAAATAGAACCTCCCCAATTTTGGGGCTTAATTTAGTTTTTCTAATGAAAATATCTAGTGGCTTTTGCAACTAATTTTTCTAGAAACGTAGTTGTTCATTATTTCATTCAATGGTGAATAGTTATGGTGCAGTTAACCAAGGACTGCACAACAAAGTGGTATTCTCTGGTAAGAAATCTTTAGTAATGACAAAATTCACTGATCAGGAGATCCTTGTATCATTATTAACAATAATATTGCCCTTAGAAATTTTTTTGCAGCAAAATTAGAAGTAAAGCTTAAGATAACACAAGGGAGATTTACTATATCGAAAACAAACTGCAAAATTAATATAGGAAGATGAAAAATACAGGATTAAATTAAAGCAGTTCATTTCACATAATTAATTCAGTTTTACAAAATTAATACATTTTTACAAAATTAATTCAGTTTTACATAATTAATTCAGTTTTACATAATTAATTCAGTTTTACATAATTAATTTAGTGTTAAGTAATTAATTTAGTTTCACATAATTAATTCAGTTTTACATATATAATTCAATTTTTGCTGTTTATTCTCTCGTCTAATCTGCAGTTATTCTCTTCATCTGCTGGAACACTGATATGGTAAACATCGTGATGGAGGGGAGAAAGCATGGGGTGTTTAATGAAGAATACGCCTTTCTAACAATAGATTTACTCTATAGTAAAACTTGGCTACAGAAAATAAAAAGTAAAGGAGTTAAGGATCCAGTTGCATTTTTGACTGGTTTTATGTCCGTTTCTGCAGTAAAAGTTGACGAAAACTCCGAGACCTACCAAGGCCTGAAAGTAGAGGTTAAGAGGAGAATGGCTTTAGAGCCATTCAATTACGTATTCAAAAAAGAAGATAAAGTGAGTGTTATTTCCATGTTCTAAAAAGAAGGTATTGATAATCTAAGGTATAGATAGATAGATAGATAGATAGATAGATAGATAGATAGATAGATAGATAGATAGATAGATGGATTGGTTGATGGATGGTAGATCAAATTTCTATTATATTTCATTCTTTTTATTGCGTTTAATTTTTACCTTGTGACGTTTTGTTTCTTATAGATACCGTTATCGTTATAATCATTTGCACTCTTTTGAGCAACAGATGGGTGAAATTTATCTTTGGTAAAAAAAACCTCTGGAGACCTCTACCTTTTTCCTTATCGCTGTCTTTGTGCTTATTTGTCTTGATCCCTAAATACGTCCTTAGCTCTCCTGGTTGGTTTTTGTTTGTTGGACCGAAAAGTTTTCATGCTCTTTTCTTCCTTTTATTATTATCTTCATTTGTGTTTCTGAAAGTGTGAAGTGGTGTTTCCCAAGCTGTAGTGATGTTTCTGAGTTTTCCTCCAATAATTAATCTACGATTTCAAATTTTAATGAACCATTCAGACACAAGGGGAATGCGGTCCACTAGGTTCAGATAAGACACAAGATGCAAATTTTGTTGTTTCTCTTCAAGCATTTGGTAATTTTCCTAGTCTTTATCCCTAAATACGTCCTTAGCTCTCCGGGTTGGTTTTTTTTGTTTCTTGGACAGAAGAGTTTTTATGCTCTTTTCTTCTTCTTTCTCATCATTTTCATTTGTGTTTCGAAAAGTGGTCTCTCCCAAGCTATAGTAATGCTTTTTAGGTTTCCTCCAATAATCCTGCAGGTTTAGATAAGGCACACAATTATCGTCATAAATCTGCAAATTTTGTTGGTTTTTTTTAAGCATTTGGTAATTTTTCTAACACGATACCTTGTTTTCTTCTCTTTTCTTCTTTTGTTACTTCTGTTTATGATAGTGTTATATTTCTAACTTGACTGATTATTTAATCTCTGTTCATTTTCCCTTAAACAATAATTGGAGCTATATGAATTAAGATTAATGGGGTTTTTCTTATGGGCCACATTTCCTCTCTCATGGCACTAAATTGCAAATTTTTGAGCAAAAATAATTATATTGATATAACAGTGATAGTTGAATAACTGAGAGTTAGTTATGTCTTCTAGACCAGACCCTCCAACTCGATTTTATGGTCTTGGTATCCACAGGACAGGATCTTCAGGCAATTTGAGTCCAACAAGGTGAACCTAAAGATCCGCCTTTCATGTTCTTTCGATTTTCTTCTCTTCAAACGACTTTTTATGTATCAGAGTGTGGTTCTTAGCTATCGTTCTGACTGACTAAACTTTTAATCCTTGCCTATTAGTTTTCCGGCTTTATGGAACATTTCTGTTGCTGTTTCTGTCTTCAAAATGCAGATGATCGGTCTATTCCTGACAAATATCAACTTATAATTCTTCTTTTTGTCATTAGTACTAATTTTTAATTACTTAGCCACAATGTAGTGGTTAAATTCGTGCACAGAACCTTATTGATTTTAAGTACGGATTTTAAGGATCTTTCCTCACTGCTGACTTTTGTATGTAATAACTGAAAGTATCTGTAAGCTAGGGGATAGGACCGCTGAATGTAAAAAGCAGTGCGTCACAACTCATCATATTTCCAAGGCATTTGATTAGGTGTGAAATATTGATTTGCCTTATAGGATTTCTAGTTATGGAACGGTTATCTAGCTGTGAAGATGTGTTTGGTACGGGTTAGTACTTTCTGTCAAATCGCCAAATGCGTGTCACACTGAATGGTGTCACATCTAATGAGTCTTCTATTAATACTAGTGTTTTTCAAAGTTCTATTCTTTGGTCTTCCTTTTCCCTTCTTTACATCAATGATCTTTCTGATAATTTGTTTAGTTTTATCAACATTTATAATGATGACATAAACTCGTACTTGTGGCTCTGACCACAAGGAAACTCAGCAGAAACAAGTCAGACAAGGGGAAGATTTCGAGTAGAATCTGACCTTCAGGTTGTCAGAGAATGGGGAAGAAAATAGATAGCTTTGTACAATGCAGTGAAATACGTAACGACATCGTTAAAAAAGAAAGCTTAGCCCTTATATCCTTCCAATATTTATCAACTATCATTCTGATGTTACGTCTGGCTGGATTGTCTTCTCTCTTGTGGAATTCTTTTCAACGAGACTCCTTGCTTCTGATCTTTCTTATGTTTATTCTATTTATAAGTCTGCTTCTATAAAGGCTCCTTGTATCATGGTAGAGGGTACCATGCATCTGAAGCCTTTTCTTTCTATAAAACTACCATCCTCTCTTGCATGTGTACTTTGTCACATCTTGACAGGCACTCCTTCATCTCATCTTTATATTCTTGATCTAGCTCAGAGAGGTGTTTGTAACTTAATAGGTTCAAATTCTGCTGCTGCTCATTAGCCTTCGTCCCATCGACGAATTGTTGCTTGTCTTAATCTTTTCCTTATCATGGTAAGTCTTCTAATGAGCTGATCTCCTTGATAGTTCGTTGCGTCTCTTTTGACTCCTTTCTCTCAGAGTCTTCATCCTTATCTAGTTCTTGTCTCTCCTTTCAAAAAATATTTCTACAAATGTTTTTTCCCTTGAACTGCTAAGATGTCTAATTCATTGATTTTTTAGTGCTCTCTTCTATAATCTGACCTAAATATTTTTAAGACTAAAGTTAACTCTAATGTATGTTTAACCTTTTCCTTTTTTTTCTGTTTTTTCTTAGCAATTTCAGTACAATTTGTAGCACTTTGGCTTGTATGCTTCTTAACTTACAACAATGTAGCTCTAAATTGTTTTACGCTTAGACCAGACAAAGCAAATCAGATTGATCTTACTTAAAATATAGCTATTGGTGATGGGTGTCGGCATAGAGTGATAAGGATTTTTTGTCTCTAGCAAAGCAAAGTGTGATAAAATATTCAGTTTGAATGCTTTCAATATGAATGAATGGATTTAGTCTGGAAAAAGATTACCACTGATAATTTTTTGGCTCAGTTATTCTACTGACGAGCATCATGGTAGATTTATCTCGTCATTTGAAGGTCTACAAAGGAAACTGAGTTGAAAGTACAAACTGAAATGAGCTCGATTAGAACCAGTGAATATTACTTTCATGGCTAGCTGCTCCAATGGCCGAGTTACCAGTGTAATGTTTTTAACCGGACTATATTTGCACCGTAATCTACTGGAATGTGGTTTTAAAAAAGAATGATGAAGATATCTTGGATTAAAATATCAGGAAGTGAGTGAGGAGTTATAGATAGATAAGAAACGGATAAACAGATATTGGACAATAACAGGAAAGGCAATGAGGATTTATTTAACATTGGTTGAGAAGAAAAAATGAAATAGGAATCATATGTTTTGAGGCTGAGATGGAAGACACTAGATTAAGATGAAGACAAAGATTAAAGGCGTTGGACTGCCTAATAAAGAGATTGAGTATGAAAGATTATAATCTCTTTGACTAGATTTTAAAAATTTGGAGAAGATGGAGGTTAGAGTATGCTACTATGATATTTACTACAACATTTGATGAAATGATACGAGAAGAATAATGCACTACATTGCCTCATTATAAGTTTTACTTCATACCATCTGGAGTTTTGTTTAATTGGATCTTATATTGTTAACTGTAGCATTTTTTTCAGCCAATGCAACAGGGCCCTAGGGTAGAAAAATTATATAAATCGTCTATGTTTTGGACAAAAACTGACAGACATTTAAGATGGTTGACTGATTTATGGTCTAGTTTGTAATTCAAACTTGTCCTATTAAGTAAAGCGAATTTTTATTTTTAGTGACAAAGCATTGCCTATGTTCTAACCTTCCTGCTATTTTTTAAACTCTGTTGTCCCAGGCTCTTTATTTCTATTTATAAACAAGTAATTTTGTCAACGGTATGTTATAGAGAGCGATAGGCAACAGTAACATTCATGAAGATCGTCTTCTTTACTACATATTATCCTGAACTATGTGTATATGAAAACTACTTGTCAAATAACATAGTGACACAGGATAGTTATTGGTTTAAAAAGTTTAATTGAATTTAGTATATAATAATTGATTATTCTCATCCTTCTTTTTATTTGCAAATGTAACTTGATAAAATCATCTGAATTGAGAAAAGGAGGATACTGTTTGAGTTGAAAGAAAACCCTATATAAATATCTAATATTATTTTTAAGAAATTAAAACAAAAATCTGTTGGGGTATTTTGTAATTCGAAAGTTACTTTTTGTTTTTACAGGTAGAGCAGACCTGCTCCTACCTATATGATGCTACGTTAATGATGGCTTATGCAATAAACCGAAGTCTGACCAAAAACAACTCATTAGAGGGAATGTCTGTTTCAAAACACTTTTATGGAATGAAATTTAAGGGTAATATTAAGTAGATCCTAAAATCTTGTTCTATCTTGTTCTTGTTCTAAGTTCTATTTCTTCCCAAGTAATATTGTGTAGTAAAAATTTGCAATTTTATCTAGATATTGAGATGAATGTTACTGATCAGTATTTCAAGTTTAAAATAATCTTGCAAAATGACCAAGGCAGGAAAGAGAAAAAAACGAACAGCTGCGTACCCTGGGAAAATTGTCGTCTCTTTTATTACAGTGGACAAGATACAAAATATTTTTAGTTGGGTAGTTTTAGGAATTTAAAAATCAATGTTTCACTTTTGCTCAAAGTAAAGAACATGATTTATAGAAATTGTAAAAATAGCCAAAAGTTTTAAATGTCTATGCCGTCCTTTAATGCTATGTGAAAATTTGACTTTGGCTGTCACACGATTAAGCAATATGCTATTTTCAGCTATTTAACTAATGTCTACTCCTCTTCTGCCCAAATATTATTCTAACCATCTTGAAAACATCAGCCTCTGCCTCCCCAATCATTTTCCAATCCACTTTTTCTCATATCTTGTGCTTTTCTTTTACTTTCTTCCGTAGTCTGTGTCCCAAAAAACAACATTGTCCTTCACTTGTCCATTCACAGTTTGGTTCATTTGTTGTTTGTTGGTCTGCGCTTTTCTCAACATGTCTTCAGTTGTTACCTTCTTTTCCACCTGTTCCCAATCTTTATCATATTTTGTAAAATCTCTATTTCTATCGTCTATATCTCTTTTTCATCTTTACGCTTACTGTCAACGTTACTCATCCAAATCTCGTTTTACGCGATATGTAGCACTTAATAATTCTACTTTCTGCCACTGTTACATCCACTAGACTTAGGTTTTCCTGAATCAGCGATTATGGCAAAGTCACCTGCCTATCTGATTTTGTTTTCAGTAAGACCTTCCATTCTTATTTCATCCAGATATTTGAGTTTCCTCGTTATCACCTTTGTGTACGGACAGAAGAGCTTTGGTGATAAAACAAATCTTTGTATCACATCTCTTTCTATGTTCATCCAATCACTTATATCGCATCCATTGCGCACTGCTTCTTGTTGTTTTCAGTAAGGTTCTTGATTATTTGTACATCTTTATCGTTGAGATTCAGTTCTTTAGTCATTTCAAAAGGTAGTACTTGTCAAACTCTATCGAAAGATGTGGTCTTATAGAAAAATGTAAACAGGCTGACGAACAGCGAGAGCATAAAGGAAGAAGTCTTTCAAAATATTTGACAATGAATGATCACAGAAATCTTTCAATTAAGTTTCAAATAGCTTAAATTACCGGAACATAATGAATTGGTTCCCGTAGAAATTGACAATTATGGAATGCCACACTATAAGGGCCTTAGTTATTTGTAAAAGACATCAATCAGTAATTGCACCTCCTGTTGCTATTCTCATCCAATCTGTAGACTTTTCCTCCGTCTTACGTTTCCTATTTTACCTAGCATCTTTCCAATTATACCAGTTTTTCTAGCACTACAATATCTCATAAAACGTTCCAAGAACCTCAACAGGCTTTCTTCAAACTTTTGACAACAACACTGTTTATCGTCACGCTGAGAAGAGGCAAGTATTGCAAGCATTAACTAGGAAATAGCTGGCTTAGTACAGTAGGGCAAAGGTGCTACTTCATAAAAGAAAACATTGGTGTAGTTCAGAGCTAAAACTATAACAGAATGAAATTTGCACAGTTAAAGGGTGGGACTCTTTTCATTTCATACAATTTCAAATTGGTGTAATAAAAGCTTTAGTCTACCTTGCTGTAGTTATTTGCTCTGGTCAGATAGTGTCAGGAGAAAACGATAACATGAAGCAATTTTTTTAGCATTGATAATTGTAATGATGCTTCAGAGAAAGTAAGTATGTACAAATTATCTCGTTTCAAAAACTTTATTAAATAATCGCCCCCAAATGCCCTATATACCACAGAACTACCCAGGGTAGGCCTGGTTTTTACTAAATTTGAAAATGAAATTACCAGGGCAGTATCTGAATGATATCGTGCTACTGCATCACACGTTGTTTTTACCTGGCGAAAAATTCTATCTTAGTCTGAAAATGATATCTTGCCTGCCAAAAATTTAAGTAAATTTAAGGTGGTGTATGACTTTAAGTGCCGATGTGATGCCAGGTACATAGGCCGTACAAATACTTAAAGCTGATAGATAGAACAAAACAGCACGTGTCCACTGTTTTTAGAGAAACATCCTGTGTCTCTCGAGGTAAATAAAAAAGACAATGGAAGGACACAAGCAAAATTATAAATTCTGATTCTGTTGTAGCACATTATTTGCTGCCAAACAACAAATGCAGTGGACTACCTAGGTCAACCTTTCATTTAGAGACGATAGAGCCAATTCATATTCAATTTTCATCTCTTTGCAAACAAAAAGAATTTGTTTATCGTTTACGATGTTTTAAACAGCCAGTCACCAAAAGTGGTGGCCTTTCCTTAGCCAGTCACACAAAAATGTGCCGGACTTGCCTAGTCTAATTTGAAAACATTAACAGGCTTTCTCGATTGTGTTTAGTGTTGTAAACTTGAACTTAGTACAAAACTTGAATTTTGCAATCAAAACCTTGTTCATTTTAGTTGTAAGCTTTTTCGCTGGCACTCGACAGGACCAGGACGCCAGGCTAAGAAAACACAAGAAAAGTAAGTTTTTATCAATATGGAAAACAAAGAAAGGATCGAGCTAGTCACTCTTTGTGTCTGTCTTTCTGTCTGTCCTTCTGTCTGTCTGTCTAAAGCGATTGAAGACCATACACAACATATTGTTGTCTACAAAGAGGGAAAAAATTATTGTCAAATATGAATTACCCCCAATGCTTCTAAATAGAAGGCAGACTTGACATTGCCAATTAGTGGAACTGTTTTACCTCGACATTTTTATTGCATTTCCCACTCAGCAGTGGATGCTGAAGAAGACAAGATACTAAACCCATGTTTACAGTATTTTATAAAAAAGACATTTGCTTTCAGCTTCCTTGTTCTGGCGCCTTTGGTCCAGTCGAGTGTCGGCGGAATAACTTTCGACTACAAAGGACTTTGTTTTAATAGCGGATTTTTACAATTAAAGTACAACTTACGAAGTACTTTGTCAATTTTTAAATTGACAAAATTTAGAGGGATCTATTATAAGAGATATTTTTCTTATTGCATAAGCCATGTTAAGCAATGAAACACAATAAGAAAGGCTGGAAACACGCAAAAGTCTTACCAAAAGGATTACAAATCATCAAATGCTATTTCTTAGTGATATAGCTTGAAAACTTAAGCTGGAATGCTTGGTCACTACAGGATAGTTTGAAGGAAAAAGAGTTCGTGGCAGGCAAAGACAAGCTTTTGCTACCAGTGATGAGTCAATACTGGACAGAGAATAACATTAAAAGTACAAAGGATAGGGGAATATGGCGAGGCATGATCATCAACATCGGAAGACTTGACAAGTAGATAGATAATATAGCAACTGTGCATTAGCAGGATTATAGTTTGGGAAACCTTACCTTTTATATAGATGCTCAAACAAACCAAGCCTAGATTTTGTATTTGTTTTCACCTACAAAATGAATAGTCAAAAATATTTTTGTAAGAACTTGAATTTTTTGTTCAGCATACTGAAAAATCTTGGCTAAGTCAAGTAAAGTACCTGAACCTAGCTTAAATTTTTTAAGAAATAAATCCGCACGAAAAAAATTTGTATTTTCAAATAATTGTTTGAGTAAAAACTTTCTGGCCTTCTGTAAAAATAATACCTGTATCTGCTCTATCTGTCTGTCTGTCTCCCTCCCTTTCTCTGTCTGCCTCTGTGTGTGTGTTTGTGTGTGTCTCTCTCTCTGTCTCTCTCTGTCTCTCTCTCGGTCTCTCTCTTTCTGTATCCATCACACAATCTCTTTCTCTTTCTCTTTCTATCACACACACACACACACACTCTCTCTTTTCCTCCATCACTCTCTCTCTTTCTCTTCCTCCCTCCCTTTTTCTCTCTCTATCATTCTCTTACATTTTTCCAGTTCTGGAAGAATGCAGTAATATATGGATAAGCAATATTAAAACCTTTTTACTTAAACACTCGATGGCAAGTTTTCGTTTTTTATTTACTTTTTAGGTGTTACAGGAAGTGTTCATATCAACGACAATGGAGATAGAGTACCGATATTGGCTTGGTCAAATTACCAGAACGGTAAACTGGTACAAATTGCAACATATGATCCTACTAATAATGAACTGAAAATGAGTGGTGCTAATCATATCTTCCTTGGTGGCTCAGTTAAAATACCGGCTGATCAACCAAGATGCGGATTCAATAATGAATTGTGCCCTCCTTGTATGATGTATCTTATTTTTATTTGTCCTTTGCTTTATTTTATTCTTATTAAATTTAAAATATATTTCTGGCACTGTGAGTTTTTTAATATTTTGAGTCACCAGAAAATAGCCCGAGTAAAATATATTTAATTACTCATACTATCTTTATTCCTTCCTTCTTCAACAATTACTAGTACAAATGCGACTCTTGATATTACTACTATTAATACTAATTTTACTCCCCCTATCACTACTTATGGTGTAGAAAACAACTTTTAGTTTGAATGTAACGATGGCCAAATAAAATTTAGTAACTGTTTCAGCTGCCAGAATGGTTAATGTCAAGGGCAAAATTTACCATTTTTGCTTCCTAAAATTGTTGGAAAAAGCATATTTAATTGATGTTGTGTTGCTGTACAATTTTTATGCTCTACATTTGATATGTAAAAAAGCAGCACCTGAATCTATTCCTGTTGCCACGTATGTGACTACTTTTACTACTTCTACATCCTACTACCANATTAATACTAATTTTACTCCCCCTATCACTACTTATGGGTGTAGAAAACAACTTTTATTTTGCATGTAACGATGGCCAAATAAAATTTAATAACTGTTTCAGCTGCCAGAATGGTTAATGTCAAGGGCAAAATTTACCATTTTTGCTTCCTAAAATTGTCGGAAAAAGCATATTTAATTGATGTTGTGTTGCTGTACAATTTTTATGCTCTACATTTGATATGTAAAAAAGCAGCACCTGAATATATTCCTGTTGCCACTTATGTGACTACTATTACTACTTCTACATCCTACTACCACTACTACTTCTACTGCTATTGGTACTACTACAAGAACAACTATTGCTACTGCTATTACAACAACAGCAACAACTAATAATAATAATACTAATAATAAAAAAATGTTTCTTCTGCCCCTGCTACTATCATTATTTCTCTCGGTACTACTACATCTAATGCAACAACTGCCTTTACTACTGCTACTACTACTGGTGTTACTACTATTACTTCTAATACTACTACTACTACTACTACTACTACTACTAGTACTTCTACTCTTGAAACTACTTAATACTATTTCTGAATCTAGTACGACTGCCATTAATGTTAATATACAGCTGTACAGCTGGTTGTACTTTTCATTGGGACGCTATAACCGGGACTCAGTAAATGATACTCATTATCTGGAAATCCACAACTGACACTCTGTACCCAGATCTTCACGGCCGATATTTCATTACCCAGACTCCATTATGATCGAACACCAGTCATTATTTTTTGCTTTCAAACTTTCTTTAACTGCATTAGTAAATTATCATTTAGGTTCATCTATTGACTTTGGTTTTCTCTAGCAGATTGTGCATTAAAATGGCTTAGTGTTACCAGATTTCCTTCTTTTTTTGTTTTATAATTTAATTGAGTAGGATGAAGACAATATTAACTGTCCTACTTCTTTTTCTCTTACCCTGAATCATCCCCTTCAAACATTTTACAAAGACCGTTTTGAAGTGCAGACATAGCCAAAAAGTTTTAAAACGTAACTTTTAATGTAATACTGTGTAAAATATAAACTATTTATTAACATTTCAAATATGAAGTATGCACAGAGGAGCTCACTGACAAAAAAGGAGAGGGAATGCGGTCCAAACGTAGAATAACAAGTAAAAGAAACCAAAATGACAACAGGCAGAGTTGGACGCATGCAAGCCCCCTCTACTTGCAATGGATAACTGCTATCTGCCTGCCTACATTAAAAAGACGTTACAAATAACAATTAACAAACGGTAAAGTGAGAATAAATAGCCAGACAAAAGCATAATTACCTCAATCTATTTGATGGAAATCTGCTATTGGTTAAAATAGTATATATATATCTGTATGTCTCTTGTTCAAGGACTAGAAACTTTCTTTCACAATTAAAGAACTAAAACCTAGGAGGAAGTTGATAAGCATGAATCTTCATTGCATTCTCAACACCAACGACAAGCTCTGATAATGCTTTATCTGTCAGTGCGCATAATCTGGATAAAAAATCAGTCTTTTCCTACCGTATTATCATTTTCCCTCAATTTTCCTCTCAAGAATGGTCATTTTAACTGCATTCTCTGATTATATGTTCCGAAAATCGCAGCTGTCTCTCATCAATCACAACATGATTTTGCTGAATCCACTTTGCTAAAGTTGTATCAGAGAATCAATATCATATTTTTGCCTAGAATTATTGAATTCTACCTAGCATAGCCAGCACAGCTACATTTTGTATATCCCTGGTGCTTGATTGCCAACTAAACTGCTAACTTATCAATTTAGTCAGTGACAAATTGTATGTCAGATACCTATGAGTGTACTTTATTTGTGTTATCTAATTAACACTTTATTATTGACAATATGGCTTTTAGGAGCTTATTTAGTTTTGTGTTTATCAACAAACAGGAAAATAACAAAGATCCTGTCTGAATGTAATGCGTTTGTAGCAGGCTTAGAGCAGGCACAAGGCCATCTTTCCAAGCGTAGCCAGATGCTAGGTTTAGAGTTAGGAATGTTGTAGTCTCGGTGTTGGTATCAAACGACCATTTTTAGGTAATGGCCTTTTGCCTGCTCATGAAAAGCCACTTGCAACTTTACAGTGCTGTCACTTTTCTCTGGATATCAATTTTCCACCACTTTGTCGGCGTTTTACTGGGCCAAAATTTGCTTTCTTTACTCATTTATTATGAGAAACTGTCTTGTCACCCGATGTTTACCCGCAAAAATCATGTGTGCTATCTTCACTAAACAATATAAGAGAAAATCTTATCATATTGGTTTTCATATTGTTTCAGATAGGTTCCACAACAAATTACTAATGACAACATTTTCTACACTGTGATGCATTTATAAATGTACATGTATAAGGCGTATTTCCTTCCGTTATTAACTTAAATACACAATATTGCAGAGCGCCATTGTTTACGTGAACATATTTCCAAACGATATAATAATACACAGCTCAAGGCCTTTTAATTTCTTCCTGTAGCAAATATGGTGGGCAGCAATTTGGGTGCCATCTTACTGCAAACTCAAAAGTTTCTGATCTGTCAATGTGTCTGTAGCAACTTGTTGCTTGTATTTCTGTAAGGTTTTCCACAGGAAGAACTCAATATCACTTTAATGGACTATAATTCAATGCCACTTAATAATAATAGTAATAATAATAATAATAATAATAATAATGAAAATAATAATAATAATAATGATAACAATAACAATTAAACTTCAGGTGTTGTTTTTTTTGGCAAAACGTTAGTATGATTTGTCAAAAAATATTCTCTTGCAGTAATACTCTTTGTGTCAGCCAAATCACTCAACACGTTTATGTCAGTTTTTATCACCTTCAAAGTTTTTAATTTTTACATTGTTTGTTAACCATACAAAATATATAGTAGGCCGTTCTTCGACATACTTTTATTGTTTTGTTCATTATTAAATTCTTTATCTCATTAGTTAGATCAAAGCATTGTGTTTTCAGTTACGACTGAGATATCATTATCGATCATCACTATCTATGATGCCTTCTCGATAGTTTAACAATTAACATTTCATAATCTAAAAATATTAATTATAATTATATCATCATTATCATGATAGAGTATTTCAACGTATAATATGTATTTATATATGGGCAGCTTAATAAGCTAGTCATTGTATTTGCTGCTGACCAACTAATTAAGCTGGCCATATATAAATACCTTATTGTTATTTTTTCTGATGCAGATTATTGTACGAATAATTTATATGTAATTGCTATACTAACATTCTTTCTGTTTTTGTGTAGCTCCAACTGATTATTCAACATTGGGTTACAGTGCTCTTGCAATTTCAGTCTTCTTCCTACTTTTAGGAGGATTTTACGGCAACTAGTAAGTAGGAAATAGAAGCTGTATTTTATTGAATATTGATGAGCAATTTATAGATGGCAAATCAAATAACATTTATTTTAGTCTGTACTTCTTTTATTGATACTCGACCAAGACGCCAGAGTAGGAAAATTTTAGTTAATTTTTTATCAATACTGAGAAACAAAGAGAGAATTTAGCAACCCTTCCACCTTTTGTACTTGACGGAGAAAAACAAAGAGAATTGTTCAAAGCTTTATACTATTTGTACTTGTCTGAGAAAAAACAAAGAGAATTGTTTAAAATTTAACATCTTTTGTACTTGTCTGAGAAAAAACAAAGAGAATCGTTCAAATCTTTACAGTGTTTGTGCTTGTCTGAGGAAGACAGTCGATCACAAAACCTGCCACATTTTCTGACTGACATTTTGTTTCTAAAACAATTTGGTTTTTTTGTTATTGTTTTAAAGTCATTTTCTCTCANGAGAGAATTTAGCAACCCTTCCACCTTTTGTACTTGACGGAGAAAAACAAAGATAATTGTTTAAAATTTAACATCTTTTGTACTTGTCTGAGAAAAAACAAAGAGAATTGTTTAAAATTTAACATCTTTTGTACTTGTCTGAGAAAAAACAAAGAGAATTGTTTAAAATTTAACATCTTTTGTACTTGTCTGAGAAAAAACAAAGAGAATTGTTCAAATCTTTACAGTGTTTGTGCTTGTCTGAGGAAGACAGTCGATCACAAAACCTGCCACATTTTCTGACTGACATTTTGTTTCTAAAACAATTTGGTTTTTTTGTTATTGTTTTAAAGTCATTTTCCCTCAGCGACTAAGGCTCAGACGGTGCCATTCAGAGGGACTTTGTTTTGGGAGTGAGGAATTTCCTGTGTCTAAAACAATATGAAGATTTTATCCTGTTTGTATACAAAGGAGGTGATGAAGCCTAAAAAAAAGGTTTTACCTCTAATACTCAAAAATGGAAGGCAAACCTAGTGCTCTCAATTATTTTGAACTGCTTTAGCTCGAAATTTTTCCTTTATTCACGGCTTAACAATCAATGCTGTGCTATAGCTGAATTTACAATAGCGTATTCTGCTACATTTTTAGCTGAGCTTGATTGACACAGACTTTTTCTCTATAAATACTGAGTACGTAATGTTTTTTCTGTCGATTAATCCTAAGGATATACGACCCTGGCATCATGCTCGCACATAAACATATAAACAATCATATTTAAATGAATGACAGATAGGACATCAATTGTAGATGATGGAAGAATTTTCTATGAAGTGAAAATTAGTTTGGATATAGTCGCATAAAGTGCGAAAACTACGCAGGAAATTAAATTTTTGAATTTATTGGAAGCCAAGACTATTTAGAGTAGTTTGAAGTATATAAGGTAATTTTACACTTGAATAGCTATCGGTCAAAATAAGCATGGTTTTAATTGCGATATTTACGTTTTGTATCATTATTTATTTGAGCAATTTATCTATTGTCTTATATGTGTTATCTGAATTTTGTAGTGAACGTGAAATCATGCTGATTCTGTCAGATCCTTTGTATAGCCCTTACCATAATTATTCTGATCATTTACCCTTTATGGAATTTGCTTTTATGGAGTATTCCAGGTTTAGAACAAAATTTATGCTAAGTAAGACTATTTATTCTATCATACCAGTCCTAATTTCGAGAACTCTATCGTTCATCCAAATTTACAGATCAAAATATGAGTTAAATAAAATCTATGCGACAAACCTTATGTTATGGCATGGTCTTATCTCAAAATTAAATCTTAACCTTTTTTATAAAAAGTTATTTTCCATTTAATGACTACTAAGTTAGTGTTACTTTCCGATTATTCATTCAATCAAAAAAATAGCAATTTTTAGAACGAATAGCAATGTATTCAAAGTCCTGAGCCTCACAAAGCGCCAATATTTGCAATTTGTATGATGAATGCCAGATATCCACTGGTCCTTCCCTAAATACCGACTATTCGTTTCTTTGATCTCTAATAATCACATTTTGTTTTGAAACGTGGATAAATTAAAAGACACAAATATCTGAATTTTAATTTTTTTCTCAAGACAAAATAGTAAAAATGTTATCTCTTTGCATTGAGACAGAAACCTCAGAGGTTATTTCCTTTTAAATAAAACCAGTTATAAAACATTAACAGGCAACAGAAGAAATCCATACTAAATCTTTTATTCCAAGTATTACTATGAATGAATATTTCTTTCTTTCTCTTTCAAATCGTTCTTCTAAGCTTCCAGTAATGTCAGAGGTCTTCTTTCAAAGTTTTCTTTGTGAAACCTGTCTTCCATTCTGACCGTCTTTGTATTTCTACACCTTGCTACACAAGCCTCAAGTGTCAGTAATAGTCATTTTCGCGTTGGCATCTATTTATTTATGTTTCGATTAGGCCCGGTAACTCGTCTTTATGTTCTTGCTATCTATGCTGTACAGGATCTACCAGTTGATAAAATACAAGAACTTCAATCTTAGAACAGGCCGTTTATGTACTTTAGATTTCTCTTGTTCAGACATCTTGTTACCCATTTTTTAATGATATCCTTGTTCTGATTCTTGTTCATCTATTGAGGTACTATCAGACTTCATTGATAAGGCTCTGTAATAATATTACACTGCCAACATCTTTGTTCTTGGTGACTTTAATGCTGATCACGTTATCTGGTTGACACATTCTAATAGGACGTATAGACCTAGAGAAGTTACGGACAACTTTGCTCTTGCACATGATTTTGTATAAGGACTTTATTCAATCGCAGGACACACTTCTATTTAAACTATCTTTTTGAATTCTCTTCCCGAGCATTATAAAATTTTGGTCACCTTGTTGTCACCGTCAAAGATGTTTTTTTCTTTGTGATATTCCTTAGGATTTAGTTTTTAGTAAATCGGTTTATGATACTGCAACTAACTTCACGCAAGTTTTGAAACATCTGTATCTAGTTGTCTTCACAAAATCCAACCTCGGTCTCCATGGTTCAAACCTCATTGCGGCATTGCTATTGTTCATCATAATTATTTTTTATGGGCTATATTTCTGTAGTTAATACTGGCAATGTTGCTTCTCATTTTGGGGAATGCTGTACAATTAGGTTGCTGCTTGGTTTTTTATTTTCCCAAGATCAACCTTGAGTTTCTTATTTTCAATCTATTGGTCGCTCTTTGTATTGTGCTAGCGCGTACTTTATGTCTGAGACAGTTTGTATATCTATAAATCTATCATCCGTTCTAGCATGGAGTACTGTTGCCATATCTGGACAGGTGCTCCCTCTTCTCATCTGATGTTCTTGATCGAGTACAGAAACATGTTTCTAACTAAACAGGTTCAAATCTTGCTGCTGATGTTAAAGCCTCGTCTCACTGACAAAATATGGCTTGTTTTAGCCTTTTCCTTACCTACTGCTAAGGGAACTGTTCTGATGAGCTGACCTCGCTTGTGCCAAGCCAGTTTGTTGCATTTCCTGTGACTCGCTTTCCAGACGTTTGGCTTCTTAGTGCTTTACTCCATTACATAATTTAAATATTTAAAGTTTAAGGTCACTTTTTTTCTCTTGTCTTTGTGGCTTGTATGGCTTTTTACCATAAAATATTATATATATTTATATATATATATATATATATATATATATATATATATATATATATATATGGATAGATAGAGGAAGAGGGAGAGAGAGAGGGGGGGAGGGGGATGAGTAGACTAAATGTTCTTAAAAAGTATATGTCTGTTACAAGTAACTTTACAATTGAAATATGTTACAATTAGTTAAGCCCATGGCGATCTTTAACTAAAAAGCCCGACAGACATGCGCCTGGAGGCATAAGCTGGAGGCGGGAAATTTGCTCAGTTAGTTGCTCAGTTATGGTAGAAAATTGCGGTCGTGCTCAGGTGCATGTTGTGATAGTTTGATATTTGGTTGTAGTTCTGGCTAGAAACTGAAATGAGTTTTTATTGAAATCTTGGATAAATTCTTGTTTACTTTATCTTTTGTTGACGATGTCATATAAATGTTGTGTCACTAATTGCAATGGCAATTATGATAAAGAAAACAAAGTCAAAGTTTATCTTTCATCTAGAAAGAAGGATGATCTTGAAAGATGGATCAAAGCTATTGCCCGATCAAATCTAGCAGATAATCCTAACACAGTTCTCTCTGAGACACATTTTCCTGAGAACTTTCCCAGTATAACAGTTTTGGGGGAAAAAAAGACCTCATGATCCTCCTTCTGTGTTTACATGTGTGAAACCTTCATTAATTCCGACACCTGCTCCTTCAAAAAGAAAGGCTTTCTCAAGCAAAGTATGTTCAAAGGTACGTAATCAAAAGCCTGACGAAATTGATTCGTTTCTCTCTTGTGATGTAACCTTCTCATTCGAAGAATTATGCTCCAAGGCATCAATCAGATCGGGAGGAGTATATTTCCTTTACTGGCAAAGATTTGGACTACTTGATTATTCAATCAAAGGACTTTCAAGAAAAGACTAGAGTTCCATGTTTTTTATTGCAAATAATGAAGGATTTTTCTTTTCATGCATATCATGCTTGTGTAAAATGCACTGTATCAACCCTTTCAACAAGCCGTATCGTTAAAATGACAAGATATTCACAAATTCAGGAAGCACTACAGTATCTTCAATGTTTAATTCTTATCTATAAACAAGAAATAATACTGGACCAGATGGCCTGTATGGCTTCTTGCACCTTTGTCGATGAGAAGAAATACAAAAACCAGAAACTATCATGCAGGCATTCAAATATTTTAGTATATCAAGGTCTTTGTATAGCCGAGTTCGTCAAGATTGTGAATTCCCGAGCTTAACTATGTCATCTCAAATCACAACAAAAATTAGTAATTTGTACTCGGACAGTGATTACATCAAAAAGACATTTTCCAGCATGAAAGATGAACGGCATAAAAATTGTATCATGTTAATTGGTGAAGTATATGTAAATTCTTCGATAATTTATCATGCTGGCTCCATATTTTGCAGATCTGTAAATGATCCAGATAGACTTGGTACTACTATACTTTCATTCATGATTGTCTCTCTATTTGGTGAGCTAAAGTTTTTATGCAAGATGCTTCCAGTTAGCAAATTAGGTGCTGATTTTTTATTCGAACAGACAAAAACACTATTAGAGATTATTCAAAGTTCTTCTGAAATTGTACATGCAAATATTTGTGACAATAGTCGGGTTAATCAATCGTTTTTCCAAAAGTTTCAATTAGAAATAACTGGTTGACTAAAAAAACACAAGAATTGTATTTTACAGATGATGATGATGTTCAATATGTTGCAAAATGGAGTGATTTAATAAAACTTCATTCTGTAGAGTTACGTCAAGGTTCAGGTGGGACATATATTATAACTGTGCAAGTTTTGAAGGAAGTGAGAATTCATATAGCTAAGCTATTTTTGCAACTTGATATCGATGTTAATAACTTAGCCAATACTGAACACAATTGTGATACATGCTTCTATTTACCCGATGATAATTGTTCAGAAATAATTGAAAACATACATACGATGGAAGAATCACTACCTCATGATGTAAAAATGAGTATTGTGTATATTAGTGGATATGTTTCTCGAAATACTGAAGAAATGCCATCAGATACACACAGTTATTATGATAAATATGGTGATTTTACAAATTCAATTAATCGTTGTGGTCTCAAAATACCCATAGATAATTATTGTCAGTTATGTTTATTTGGGTATGTTGTATTTCATGAAGTTCAAAATAAAACTTGTAGAAAATCATTTACGAACATTTTAATGTTATTGTCTAANAGAAATAATTGAAAACATACATACGATGGAAGAATCACTACCTCATGATGTAAAAATGAGTATTGTGTATATTAGTGGATATGTTTCTCGAAATACTGAAGAAATGCCATCAGATACACACAGTTATTATGATAAATATGGTGATTTTACAAATTCAATTAATCGTTGTTGTCTCAAAATACCCATAGATAATTATTGTCAGTTATGTTTATTTGGGTATGTTGTATTTCATGAAGTTCAAAATAAAACTTGTAGAAAATCATTTACGAACATTTTAATGTTATTGTCTAATATGTATGGACTAAATGTGGAAAGAAAGCATGGTAACACTTTCTCAAACATAATTTTTAACAACACTAGTAGACTTTTTACACCAAGATCATCAGTAGAACCAAAACAGAAATTGCTAAAGTTGGCATTAGAGTAAACCACAACAAAATAATTTATTTATTATTTATTTGTGTTGTCTTTTTTATACTGTTATACTGTATATATTATCATGTTTTTATTTTTCAGGAAGAGGCTGATTTTGAAATAAATGTATGATTTTGTGTCCCAAAACCTTACTATGATCTTTACATTGATGAACTTCTCAGAGATTTGACCTAATTTTGATGGAAGAATAGGATTTAAGCCTTTTTTTTCTCTCAAAATCCGTTAATATCCATTTTAAGTTACCCGCCTCCAGCTCACGCCTTCATTCGCATGTCTGTTAGGCCTGTTAGTTAGAGATCGCTATGGTTAAGCCTCAATATAAGTGTAGAGTCTGTATTTCAAACAACATTCCCTAATAAGGACAACACAATTGGACCAAACCGAGATCAAAATTATAAAAGTTAGCAAATCAACAACCAGTAAGTAAATCGCAAAAAGAACCTCTTCATTTCGCAATCTTTCTTGTCTTATTTAAAGTCAGATTGGATTATATTATAAACTATGAGAAGATAGGTGGTTGGCAGATAATAAAGATTTAGAAATGAAACTTATGCGAAACTGGTTAGTGGGTAAGCCCCATGAATAAAGATTTGAGACCATTAAATAAATTTTTAGATTTTTTTAAACTTTTAAGATGATAAACTTTTTAGCAAGCAAGCTCAATAGCAATTTAAACAATTAAATAACTCAGAATATTTAAAGCTACTACTGTTTATTTCTTATTCGGACGAGAAATACAGAAAAATGTATTTTTTTCGACTGTTGGGTGAAATTAATGAAAATTTCTTATATAAGAGTAAAGTAGCCCATGCTAGTAAGCAATCAATCAAATATTATAATGTTATTTCAGCATT
Source organism: Morbakka virulenta (assembly GCA_003991215.1). NCBI lineage: Eukaryota > Metazoa > Cnidaria > Cubozoa > Carybdeida > Carukiidae > Morbakka > Morbakka virulenta. The sequence goes on along the minus strand of RDPX01000067.1, from coordinate 2,580,747 downwards.
GCTTTTTTCATATATTTTATTTTTAGTAAAAGAAAATTTCGGACACACTACCTAAAAAAGGATCTCCTTGTTCAATTCAACGACATTGTTTTTCAGAGTAAAAGAGCCTCAACGGTAAGAATTCTAATCTGTTTCTACTTACCTAATAGAACATGATATCACATTACAACTTAAGGTATGCCAAAAGTTATACGTGTTAAAGTAGTAAGCTTATTCTGAGCTACCTTTCGTGAGATATTTCTCTCATCGTCAGCCATTGACGACGGATAAATTATCCCTATTTGATGAAATAGTAAATAAGGTAATTTTGAAAATTCTGAACTTTATGGACTCAGAGAAAGCCATAGATGCAAGAGTTTTATCATGTCATGAGTCGTAAGTTTTTTCCTTGCTACGTTTCGAGAGATACTTTTCCCATCGTCAGAGTCTGACGATGGTAGAAGGAGCCTGACAATGGGAGAAGTATCTCTCGAAATGTAGCACGGAAAAATCTTACGACTCACGACATGATAAAACTCTTACATCTATAGTAAATCAGGTGTTTCATTTATTCATAACTATATTTTAGATCCTCTGTGAATTAAAATAAAAATTTATCTGTCCATGCGTAGAGGAGCAAACATGTAACTAAATATTCTGTATCTTATTTTTCTTTCATATTATTTATTTAAACTTTGAATTTTCTTCTTCGCTCAATTATTTTTCATATAATATATGTAATATTTAATAATTATATAAGTCATGATTTATATTTTCTATTATGTAGCTTACATAAACTTTGTGTGTCGTATTTACATTTAACAGAGTCGTCTATCGAACTTTAGCGCACTTTCTATGCAAACAGAAAACTATGGTAACAACACCAATAAATGTGCTTATTACCGCGGGGATCAGGTTTATGTCAAAATGTTACCAGTAATACAGAAGTACATACCAGCTGATAACTTAAACTTCTCTGTCAAAGACCTTTTGGAGCTAAAAAAGGTAATGTGATAAATACATTCTGTTTTCAATAAATTCCTCCCTTCATGTCAACTTTACTTAGATCCAAGTGGAAAATGACAAGAAGAGTTTTGTTCTGCTCATTGTGAAATATTATTTCTAAACGAAAAAGAAACTAAATTTCATCAATAGATCTAGTGGATTTGTAAAGCAGTATTGCTAAATTTTTGATTCCCCGAGCTGTCGAGGAGAATTTGGAACTTAGCAAAGAAAACAAAGCCATTAGTTGGCGTCAGGAAGGGCACCCGGCCAAGAAATTCCTCACTGCCAAATCAAAGTCCCTCTGAAGGGCACCGTCTGAGCCCCAATTGCTGGGGGAAAATGACGTTAAATCTAAACAAAATTGCTAAATTTGAGTATTTTGAGAAGTCTGCATATAGAATAGAATTACAACAACCAAACGAAATATGCTTCAGAAATATTTAAAACTGTGAACCTCTTCAAGGCTACTTTTAAGGGTACTGAACACATAAGTAAAATTATAAACATCATTAGCTTTCGGGAAAGAAGTGTCTGCTTGAAGTCTTACTACCCTCTTGATAAGTAGACCATAAAATTCACTTTTAGTTAAATTTTGTTTAAATTTATTTTTGCTAAGCTTCCGTGTAAACCAGAATAAAATTCTATCACCTCAAAATTATATTCTCAATGCTTTATTTGCTAAATTATATTCTTAATGCTTTATTTCAATGCTATATTCTCAATATTTTAAATATTTTTCTTCAGTTAAATTAATTTTTTCCGTGTAAATGAGAATAAAATTCTATCACCTTATCATTATATTCTCAATCCTTTAATACTTTAAATATTTTGCCATCAGTAAAATTAACTTTTTAGTGGAAGTTGTAACCTTTTCAAGATAAAATCCTCTACAAACAATGCAAATTTCCGTGTTAATTTGCAGACCTCTTTGAATCAAAATAATTTTTCTATTATTTAGATAAAGGACTTGATTCATATCAATATCAATACTTTTATTGGATTGGTGCCTAATGGAAACAATATATATGTACTGAGTTACTTTTGCAAAAAAGGCAGTTTGCAAGTAGGTATTACTTATCTTCGATATATTTTGTGTGAGTGGTTGAACTTGATTTGTGTGAGTTTGCCTTTAAAGAATTTTTTGCTTCAAGTTAATTAAAGAAATATATAAATGACAAAAAAGTTTAAGGTACTTTTTAATTTGCACGTTATCTGCTTCTCATTATCCTTTCGTTGGAAAACGATTTTTTTAAGTTTTGCTAATTGTCTTTCAGATAAATCTTACAGCTGATGACATGATGAAAGCTCCTGTATCTGTAGCTTCCACTGACTCCAAGATGTCAATCATTTTCAGAAATACCTTATGATTTCTTAAGGCAACGTTGACAAGGATATTGACTAATAGAAAACGACAATTTGAAATATAGCTATTGTTATTCTTTTAGTAGACGTCACTGAACAAAGCTCTGTTTGTTTAAAATGGTGAAGAAGAGAGAAAATGGTGAAAGACGAAAGAAAGTACTGTTTAATCTTATTTCTGCATTGATTAAACGACTATGATTAAACCAATGAGCAACAGCCCATGAGGTGTATTGCAAAACATCAGCATGTATGCTGGAATGAAGAGGCCCAAGCGAGTTTTTCTTAAAAAATTATTGAATATTTCCTGTTTATCGTATTGCTAGCAACGTAGTGTCGTATGAACTCCGGACGTTTATGCTCCGTAACACACCTTTTAAACTTCTTTGATTCAACAATCATTTTGGGTTGGCTGCTCCACAGAGTTTTCCCTAAGGTAGAGGTTTGCTAAATTGCTTATCACTTACTCCTTTCTTTTCATTTTCCTTTTAGTTTTAACGTCATTTTTCCCCAGTAACTGGGGCTCAGACTGTGCCCTTCACAGGGACTTGGATTTGGCAGTGAGGAATTTCTTGGCCGGATGCCTTTCCTGACGCCAACCAATGGCTTTTCCTTTGTGAATTTCCAAAGTCGCCCGCTCGGGGAATCGAACCCATAATTCTTGATTACGGTGCAGTTGCACTAACCATTAAGCAACGGCTCCTTATTTATACATACAATTTTTCGTAGACTCTAGAACGTGGATGACATCTTATGCTTCTCACTTACTCCAACGGATTTAATTTCCTTCTTAAATACGTCTTTTTATTCCATTCTTTTTCTACTCCACTATCATACGTCGATGCTAAGAAATGGATGTCTGTACTTTCTTCCTCTCAAGTATCATTTGTTTATAATTCTATGACTTGTTCTAGGGAAAAATTGAAAACCTGTCTTCTATGGTTTTTCTTGCCATCTGTTACCTCTAAAGAGAGAACTTTACTTGCCATTTTAATTAGTCTTGTATTCAGTCCAGTCTATATTCAGTGCATTACAAAACCAAACGTCCTTATAGATCCCTTTGAAAAAATAGCTGTAAAAATCAGTTCGAAAGAAGTTTATATAACTTTTACCACAGATTCATTTAGTTTGCATCCCATTTTCTTTCTGAAGGAAAATTTTAACAAGGCCTTTTGTAATATCCTCCCCATCATCCTATTTTCAGTAGTTTTCTATCTTTCTTTCTTTTAGGATGTACTTCAAAATGATGACTTTGAGTGTGATTGGATGTTTCGGATGTCATTTGCTTCAGACATTGCTAAGGTAAGAGGTAAAATTCCACTGTTAGTCAATTTGATGAAACCAATAGCTTTTTCTTAATAAAAAAATGAAAACAGAAAGTCATAAACCTATTATATATCTAAAAAAAATTAAACTTTTTATTTTGAAGCAGTAGTGTCCTAAATGTAAATTCATCAGCTCACCCTGCGAGAGGTTCCCTGGTTAAGCTTTAGCTACGTCTCTGAAGTATTGTGCGTAATTCATTTCTCGTTTTTAGGTGGCATACTACCAAGATTGTACATGTTTCCGAAGATGGCACTGAGAGAGGGGAAAAAAATCAATAAAAAATAAGATTAAGAAGCACATAAGAAAAATCAAATAAGACGAGTAACTCTCTGCATTAAAGTGTTTTTCAGACTTGCTTTGGTAAAAGGTCTATTTGGGTAAAAAATGTAAAAAAAATAATGTTTTAAAAAATAAACCTACTTGCATGTCAAAATTTTTAGACAATTTGCATGAAATACTATAGATGATACAGAATCTTATTGTTAGCAAATAATACCTGTTAGATACTACCAGCAAAATGTATTAAATACCAGAAAATAAAGAGATACAAACACTTTGGTAAATAAATACATCAAGATAATACCCATGGAAAAAAGATTTTCAGTTAGTCATTCTTTACTATTAAAAAAGGTATTGAATTAAAATCTGTTACATCTAACTAAATTCAAGCCAGTATAACTAGCTTTCATAGCAAGCTGCAGCCAGCTATCGATGGTACGTTACCAAGAGGATCATTTTTGTATGCAGATCTCCAACGTACTTTCATTATGTATGGAGGGAAATAATTAACTTAATTTTTCTTAACCAAAACTGGTTTGTAGTAGAACGAAGAGAAACTAATGACATTCGATAGAAAAGAACTCGACAATCAAGATTTTTCGACCCTTTGTTAAGGAAGGTCAATATTTATTTTCGATGCTTGTCTTAACTATCATGTCAAATCTTCACCATAAAATGAAATGATTGGGATGGATATAAAAAGTATCAGAGAAAAAAGGTGAAAGGAGAGAGAGAGAGAGAGAGAGAGAGAGAGAGAGAGAAAGGCAGACAGAGAAACAGAGAGAGGGAGAGGAAGAAAGAGAAACAGAGAGAAGGAGAAAGAGAAGGAGATAGAAAAGCAGAGAGAGAAGTAGAGAGAGAAGGAGAGAGAGAAGGAGAGAGAGAAGGCGAGAGAGAAGGAGAGAGAGAAGGGGAGAGAGAAGGGAAGAGATAAAGGGGAGAGAGAAGGAGAGAGAGAGAGACAGACAGACAGAGACAGAGACAGAGAGAGAAAAGGGGAGTGAGAGAGAAATTCTCACACACGAAATAAATATTACTGAAATTTCTGAGGAAAATTATCATGTAAGACTCACTTGTTCTTCATCACTTAATAAGACTAGATACATACCCTTGTATCAGTCTGCCAGAC
>RDPX01000067.1:2507939-2551778 GCA_003991215.1 Morbakka virulenta | reverse complement strand
AAGATTTTTCGTGTTTTACCGTATGTATATTGCTCTGCTATATGCATTGAGCACTTTTTGATACGAATACACAAAATCACACACACACACACACACACACACATATATATATATATATAACATATAGTATAAATATATATAGTATATATATATAGTATAACGCTACCTTACGAAAGTTTGGTTGAGCACTCTATCTGAGATGGTAACCTGTTGTTGGCGTAATGCAATGCTCACTGCGCATGCGTGGTTTGAGCGCTCTGGCATGATCCCACAATAACTCTTTAAACTGTGTTTGCTCCGGCAACATCGCCAGAGAGTTATGTCTCAGAAGCTCTGTGCTGCACTGATGAGCCCACAAAGGGCGAAACAGTACTGTCTGCAGATTGAGTATATATATATATATATATATATATATTTATTACTAACACTACAATAACATATTTTTTGTTTGCTGCCTTGAAAAACAGAAAAGTCCTGCTTTGTACAAAAAAATCTTGTCGAAGAGTCACTATGGGTGTTGCACTATTAGTGAATCAGTTTACGTTTGTAGTAAAAACTTTAAACGGCTAATCCTGTGTCATAAAATAAGGTAAACGTTTGAGGGATTTTAACATCTTTTTCTAACTGTTAATGCAAAACATAACTATTTGGGATAAACGATACGACTCTTTCTTTCAAATTAACCTTAAACGTACTCTAAGTATCATTTCAAAAATGTTTCAAAGGATCTGTAACAGTTAGATAGATAGATAGATAGATAGATAGATAGATAGATAGATAGATAGATATATAGATAGATAGATGGATGGATAGATGGATAGATAGATGTAAACTGTATGTATAATTCAAGTATATATATATATAATATCTCTATTATGCAATATAATTTATATATATTATACTAATGCCAATTTAGATATTGTTGCCTTTCTAATATTATTGTCGTTTTATTAGAAATTTTACAAAGTCTCAAGAAAGGCTCAACACCTTTGACTCGTCCAATACCTACTGAGTGTGACGGAATGCCAGGTGATTATATTCAATTGATGAAGAGATGCTGGGGTGAGGATCCTTTGAAAAGACCTACTTTTAAAGATATATTTCGTCAAGTTCGTCAAATGGCACCAAAACTGACGTAAGTACAGAAAATTTGAAAATAGGCACAAATTGTTGTACTTACTTGTATACAAGCTTTCGTTTAAAAGTCAAATTTTTAGTCTCTCTAATTACTTTTTCTTGCTACACTTGCATCAATTAAAATCTCTATTTTTGCACAATAAGTTATTAAAAAATTTGTGAGAGCAGCGATTTTTTTCTATTGCTTAATACAAAATGTATCCAGTCATTAAGACAAACAATCAAGGTATTATTTGTAAGTCAAGTACTTAAAAAGAACTCTCTTAAAAATTGCTAATTCTTCAATTCCTTCGTTTTGGTCTTGCCTATGGTTTCGTATAGTAGTATATAATTTTTCCATATCAACATCAATTCTATAAATCTTTAACGCGTTCTTTGTGTGCTTTGTTTTTATCTGTATCTAGTACATTAGAGCTGGAAGATCAGGTTTTGTATACTTGTTTTTATGACTTAAAAAAAGTTAACAAATTGCAATTCTCGTAAAAATGCTTTGCTCATTGTGCAGTGTCTTTAACTTCAGCACTGTACATTTACACTTTTCTCCTTACACAGAAATGGAAGTCTTGTAGACAATATGCTTACAATGATGGAAAAATATGCAAACAACTTAGAAGACCTGGTGGGAGAGCGAACAAAACAACTAAACGAAGAGAAAATAAAAACAGAAACTTTGCTTTACAAAATGCTACCTAAGTATGTAATTGAAAACCGAAAGTATCGTTTTCTGTTTTCTTGTTGTCACGCTAGGGTAAATAAATGAACAATAGTAAATAATAGTAAATAGTAAATAATATACACACACATATATACATACATATATATATATACCAAAGTAAAATATATGAAAACAAAGCAATGAAGGCTTTATACTGTTAAGTGCAGCATATTCTGGAATATGTACCGTCGGTTCCTTGGTAATTTTTAAAGGGAATTCAATAAAAGCATCAAAATTGACTGGGTTGTTCCATGTAGTGCAAGAAAGCAGTACGTCAAAATTAGTGGAGTCTTCGAATTGTAGCTAAAACTGATCTTTTTGAGATCAAGTGATATCGCATTATATTCAGTGGATTAATTGGGGCTTTTTTGTCTTTCTCTCAGGCTGTGAGGTCATCGGTAGCTGGTTGCCTTCACAAGCTTTCCACACGACAATTTTGTGCCAACTGTATCCACCCTCTGCTAACCTTTTGTTCAAGGTTTGGTCACGGTTTGGTCTTCCTTTTGGTCTCTTTCCCTCCATCAGCATCCATTCTGTTGCTTTTCCTTCCCAGATTTTTGTGCTCATCCTGACAATGTATCCTACCCACTGGCTTTTTGCTTTTTCCACTTTTCCTACGATGTCCTTTACTTTCCTTCTTGCCCTTACATCTTCATTCCTGACCCCTCTCTTTGTAACATAAAGAATTTCTCTTTCCATGCTCCTCTTGGCTAAAACTAGCTTTTCTTTCTGATGTTTTGTGAGCAACCTTATTCTTCTCCATCTGTTATTGCTGGTAATATCACAGTGCTCATGATATTCTTTTTCAAGTCTGTGTGTATTTTCTTATCCTTTTAAGAAGATGCTGTCCTGTCCAAACTTCTTCCAGCCATATGTTCTTCTCTCGTCTCTTTCCTTGGCCATTTCATTTCCTGGTATTAACAATTTTCCAAAATACTTGTATTCCTCTAAATCTCAGTTGTTCTGCATCAGTAAATATTCCACTTTTTTGTCTTCTCGTAACTTCATTGCACATTACCTTTTTCTTTTTCTTTTTCATCTTCATTCCATATTGCTTCCTTTCTGTGTTCAAATCATCAGACAACTTCTTCAGTAGCTCTCCACATTCTGCAAACAAGATAACATTTTCCTTAATTCTCAAGTTGTTTAGCCTTTTTCTATTGATTTTAATGTCAGTTTCAATGTCAACTCTTCTGAATGTTTCTTCTAATGTCACTGTAAACAATATTGAGGGTAGTGTGTTGCCTCGTGGGGTTCCTTTCATGTTTACTTTCCTGCATTTTGTTTCAATTTTTATTGGTGCTGCACCTCCTTTTTACATTTCTTTTAGAATTTTGGTGTGTTTATCTTTGACATTTTGCTGTTTTTGCGCCTCAAAAATAGCCTTGTGCTTTATTGAATCTAAAGCCTTTCATAGTCTACACACGCCATATAAATGGGAACTCTTTACTCAATATTTTCTCAGCCGCTTTTACAAGAACATGGAGGTGGTCAATGGGAGGATGACCATTACGATAGGCGGCTTGTTCTGGTGACTGATGTTTATTTAGTATTGTGTTCAGTTTATTCTTTAAGATCTTCATGAAAAGTTTGTAGGCCTGGGAGAGCAAAGTGATGAACTTGTATTTTGCTTGCTCTTTCCTAACACCATTTTAGAATATTAGAGTAACAATGGTATTTTTACACTCTTTTTGGCTCCTGTTTTCCCATGAACACTTTGTTGTGCAGTTCCTTCAGTTTGTTTATATATTTTCTCCTCTTGCTTTTACCATTTCTATCACAATTCGATATTTTCCTAGTACCTGTAAGCTCTTTCGCCTTTTCATTGCCTTTTGAATTTCTCTGTCTAATGTGGGTGGCAATTCCTCTGTTTTTACATGCATAGTCATACAGACTGCGTCATTATAGAAAGTTTCACAAAACACTGCACACCTTTCAAGGATTCTCTCAATCTCTTTGTGATTGTGTTTTCGTCTTGTTCTTTCAGTGATGGTATCAGAATGTTTCAGCTTTGTTTTCTGTTAGCTTTCTTAAGCCCTTTTTCTCTTTTAATTATCTTCTTCACTGTCATGATTTTGTTTCCATGATGTCCTTTTTTCTCCTATTTCCTCCTGTTTTTTTCTGATGGTTTTACACAGTTCTCTGTACTCGATCTTTTCATTAGCATGTAGGTCCTTTCTTACCATTTCCTTCCTCTTGCTCAGCAATTCTTTGATCTTTGGTTACAACTTCTCATATCTTCCTCTTGCATTCCTCCAAGCAATTTTCAAAGCATATTCTTTGAAGACCTTTGTGATGGTTTTAGCCATTTCTTCCACTTCTTCATTTGACAAAATTTCAAAGTGATTTTCCAAGTTCAGTTGGAATTGATTTTCTTTGTGCGCCAAGGCTTTGATATTGAAGTTGTTTCTTGATTTCACCTTCTTGCTTCTCTCTAGTCTTGTATTCAGCCTAAGAGTTTCTCTGACCATTCTGTGCTCGCTGCTGACATTCACTCTTTTGACGACACCAACATTATTGACAATGCTTTTATGTGACAAAATATAATCAATTTCTTTCTTCCTTGTTCCATTTGGGCTTTTCTACGTCTACTTCCTGTTCTTTCTTTTCATGTAGTATGTATTTCTAATTCCTAGGTTCTTTGATGTCGTGAACTGTACAATCCTTATTCCTCTCTCATTCCTGTTTGCCAGGCCAACTTCTTCAACCGTCTTTCCATCAATTTAATGATATTGCCCAACCTTTGCATTGAAATCAGCTATGATAATTTTGAAGTAATTAAGTCTTAATAAACCTTTATTGATGGGCCTGTTCATCTGCCCGACGGTTTTAATGAATTGGTGAGAATCAATCCAAGATATTTCTAGGCTTTGGTGATGCTTATTGTACAGTGATGATGATTTATCTGAAAAGGTTGATCATCCATTTTCTTAGTCTTCTACTGTTTTCATAGCCATACGCAAACCTTAAGTTTTCTTTTTAGGTACGTATAAGTAGTTCATTTTGTTCTAACCAATTTCTCAAGAGAAAAAGAACTTAGTGAGAACTTCTTTGACTTCGTGGGTGTCCTTGTGTGAATAGAATGTATTGTGCTACGAAAAGAGGTTATCTTTATACTTTGATGTTGTCAAGACCTGATTCATAGTATTTATTTATACCTTTATCATTTTAAGATTTGGTACTAGAAGCCATGCTTTTTGATTCCTTGATTTGTAAATACTGTCAATCTAATCGTTAACGTTACGTAATAGTCAAGAATCAAAACAAATTAGGAGTATTAATGATAAGATCTGTTCAAATCTTAAATGACATAGTCGAATCTGTTTAAACTAAGATTATAGCATTAAGTGACGTCATTGTTTTTGAGTTTCGTCTTGTATTTTTTATGTTAAAGCTCTATCCTAAATTTTATACTAGTAACTTAGTAAAAATATTAGACATTAAGATGCACCCAGAAAAAAAATATTGAAAATCAATATTCTATTTATAAAGGATTTGTCTTTGATCTTTGATTGGAAATATCGGCTGAAAATCTGGAAAATGACTATTAGAGAAAACCAGGGAAAAATTGGAGACCAAGGGCAATGTCTGAGCGCGTCATTAATTTAGTTCTTTTAGTATGTCTTTGTGATTAAATAACAACAGAATCTCAGATAGGACTCTTTTTTTACTTAAGGAGATTATACACCAATAGACATAAATCACTTTACCATTTTGCCAGTTGTTAAGGTAGCAGCTACAAAATTAAATGAACAATAACCATTATTTCCTGTCATATAATCTTTCCATATAAAGGTCAGTAGCAAACGAATTGAGAGCTGGGCGTCCGGTCGTAGCTGAAAGATTTGACCAGGTAACTATATTCTTCAGTGATATCGTTGGATTTACAAAGCTGGCATCGCAGAGTACACCTTTTGAAATAGTTTCCCTTTTGAACGACCTGTACAGCCTTTTTGATCAAGTTATTGATGCATATGATGTCTACAAGGTAAATCAATATATTTTTTATGCTAAATTTTGTATGATTACTATTTAGATTGATTTGGGATGGTTTATCAATAATATTTTCTACTTTTTTATTCCAACTTCAATTTTACTGCTTCTAGTAATTGTCTGTATTAGAAAACATTCATGTAAAAATTAACACCAAAAAGGGGTATTCATCACAACCTAAGCGCTTATGTTGACAAAATATAGCAAAGAGTAAAGAGTAAGTTAAAAATTTTATTTATTTTCTTTTTATATCCTCTGCCATTACAATGTCAACTGTATACTTGCTTTTGGGTACCATGAACAATAGATTAAGCACAGTGGCGCTTACTAAATTCCTTCATTTAAATATGAGGCATATATTCATACCCCGCTTTCACTGAAGTATAGCGATGCTTTAAATGTAAACTTAAAACTTCAATTAAAATCAATTCAACTTTACAAAAATATAGAGTTCAAGTTGAAAACTGTTATGAAATGTCAAGTCCTAAATCCAACAAAAGTACCACTGTTAATTAAATAAAATAATAATTCTATAATCAGTAGTTCAACTGTCAAATATAATACAAATTTTCTTTATTTTCTTGTGCTCTCGTAATCAAAAACAGATAATTTGATTTTATGCCTCAGTAGCCCTTTGTATCGGCCTTCCTCGAGTGATGAGAAATTCTTGCGAGTTCAGCCATGGCCAATCCGCATATGTTTTAGATGAGGTCGCTTAGGTAGGTCTTTGGTATACCTCTGCCTCTTTTACCAAAAATTATTCTAAATAGAAAAGTTAGTTCTATGTTGTCGAATCTCAGTGCAAGGGTAATAAAAGATAGTTGATGAACATAAATTAACGTCAGCAGTCTATTTTAGCAGATGATCTTTTCTATAATGTACTCATTTGTTTTTTCAGCCGTCCAAGTGATTACAAAAACTCGGTCGTAGTACCATACTCCAAAGTTTTCCAAGCGTTTTCTGGCGGATAGCTTCGGGACGTGGGATTCGTACCCATATGCTGCTATCCAAAAGACAAGAGAATTAAGTAACCTCTCCTTTGTTTGAAAAATGATGCTCCTGTCCCTCCAGATATTAATGAGAGCGATTTTTGCATTTTTCTCAATTTCAATTTTCCTTTTTTATTGTTGACGGTGGTTTGAGTGTCTAACAGTTGCCTTGATACCCGAATCAACGGTATCAAGGTTACGGTTATTAAATTTTTAAGGAAAAAGTGAGAACCTTGTGCTGGAGTAATATCTACGAAATAATTTTTTATACTGCTGCTTTTTTCCTTAATTCTATTTGCGTTATTTCACAATCTTTTTGGTGTCCCATTGCCCATAAATACTATAGAATCCAAATGGCATGTGGAAAAAATGTCTACTCTTGCCTCAAAAGAAGAAATGCACTTCACTTTGAATTTAGGCATAAGAAAATTGTTATTGTTCGAAATGGACAAGCTTCCACATGAATAGAAAAAGCTAAACAAGTGTATCACTGCGCAAAAAACAAATATAAAAGATTCACTTCTTTTATATCCAAAATGCTTGTTTGTAGTACTCCTCATGGAAATGTGACAATCGTGTCTAAGGTAAGCACCAGATGAAGAAGACATCCTTTACCCTTCAACTTTCTATGAAGGCTAGAAGCACATTTTACTACATAATTTGATTTGATCTTATTTAGTAAGATATTGATGAATATAAAATTGCCATGGGGTAGAGATCGTGTTTCTTATTGAATTATAAGAACCATTAGAAAAAATCAATTGACTGTAGAGCAACAAATCACAAATCAAATACGTTTAACTCATCAGCTCCAAAATGTTTTGGCTATGGAAAGATCAATGGACATGAAGTAAAATTAGGGAGCATTTTATCAAATATGCAATGTAAAAGCCGTTTTAGCTTACCGCCAGGGAATTTGCTACGTCTAATATAACCTAGACAAAGAAAGCTTATTTAACAATGATCTGATAAGAAATCACATATCTTTGGACAAATGTTCCAATTGGCAATACACTAGTGGTCGTAAATGAAGTTTACCTGCAGAGTCATCTAAGCTTGTCGTTTCAGTAACAACACAAAGCCCCCAAAAATTTGAAAGTTGGAAGATGGTATCGGAAAAATATTTGAATGAAATTTTTCTCCTCATTATGAAACTTTGTTCTGGAGAATATTTCCTAGAATGTGTATAGTCTAGATATACAAATCAAGTTTACTATAATAACAGAAACAAAAGCGTCTCTTTCATTTCTGGGAAATCGCACTAAAAATTACTGATTAAGGTCAGGAAGGGGAGACGGCCATAAAATTCTTCATTGCCACAGTGAAATTCCTACGAAAACATGTGAGGTTAGAAAATGAAAGAAAAGGTGATACAGAGAAAAAAAGGAAGAAAGATGAGAATATTTATAGTTTTTTTACATTTTCCTGTTGTAGAATTTAGTGAAAATAGAAAAAGGTAGAATTTTATATCTGCATCTTATTTTCTAGCCAAATCTTAAGAATGATCGGTCAAAACCAAAACAAAAAAGGACAAAGAAAAGCAACAAAAAATTGTTTGCAACATTTCACATCATTCNGATTTGATCTTATTTAGTAAGATATTGATGAATATAAAATTGCCATGGGGTAGAGATCGTGTTTCTTATTGAATTATAAGAACCATTAGAAAAAATCAATTGACTGTAGAGCAACAAATCACAAATCAAATACGTTTAACTCATCAGCTCCAAAATGTTTTGGCTATGGAAAGATCAATGGACATGAAGTAAAATTAGGGAGCATTTTATCAAATATGCAATGTACAAGCCGTTTTAGCTTACCGCCAGGGAATTTGCTACGTCTAATATAACCTAGACAAAGAAAGCTTATTTAACAATGATCTGATAAGAAATCACATCTCTTTGGACAAATGTTCCAATTGGCAATACACTAGTGGTCGTAAATGAAGTTTACCTGCAGAGTCATTTAAGCTTGTCGTTTCAGTAACAACACAAAGCCCAAAAAAATTTGAAAGTTGGAAGATGGTATCGGAAAAATATTTGAATGAAATTTTTCTCCTCATTATGAAACTTTGTTCTGGAGAATATTTCCTAGAATGTGTATGGTCTAGATATACAAATCAAGTCTACTATAATAACAGAAACAAAATCGTCTCTTTCATTGCTGGGAAATCGCACTAAAAATCACTGATTAAGGTCAGGAAGGGGAGACGGCCATAACATTCTTCATTGCCACAGTGAAATTCCTACGAAACCATGTGAGGTTAGAAAATGAAAGAAAAGGTGATACAGAGAAAAAAAGGAAGAAAGATGAGAATATTTATAGTTTTTTTACATTTTCCTGTTGTAGAATTTAGTGAAAATAGAAAAAGGTAGAATTTTATATCTGCATCTTATTTTCTAGCCAAATCTTAAGAATGATCGGTCAAAACCAAAACAAAAAAGGACAAAGAAAAGCAACAAAAAATTGTTTGCAACATTTCACATAATTCACATAGTAAACTGTATAGCTGTCTATATTGGAGAATGAAAGAGAATAACGAGGCAGCACTTTAGAGATACTAGGGTGCTCTTTAAAATGAAACCTATATAAAAGTTAATTAGTTTTGAAATTAAAAGATTACTTGCTCCTATGATTAGAAAATTAAATAGAAATTAAGAAGACTAAAGAAAATTTAGAGAAAAGATAAAGTGCACAATCTACTCTGCAGTTTAAAGGAGTAGCCCAAACAATACTTTTTACAAGCTAGTGGATATTATATAGTGTTGTCAACTATAAAAATGAATAATGATGTAACACAACCGATGAATAAACTAAGAATAGAGACCACAGATTCAAAAAAAGTCGTCAACTTTCAAACGAAAATTTAAATGTCACTTTAGTTTCAAAATGTCAAGGTAATTACCTCTTGAAACGTAGCTATTAACCTATCAAGGCAATTAGAGCTTTTTTGTTATTTAAAGAGTTGATTTTTATTTCAAGTGCAAAAACGTATAACATTGTGACCATAGAACTACTGTAGTTTCAGAAATGGAGAAAAATTGGGAGTTAGTTATTTGACTTGAGGGGAGAAAGTGCATATACAGCTGTGGCCTTACAGGATTAAAATTTTACAATTTATTAATTGAATATAGCTTGATATTACTAACAAAGGAAAAGAAACCCAAGAGGTTAAAATCAATTTAAAGCAATCGTTTTAGACAGTCAATAAAAATATTGTGAACCAGTTTTGTATAATCTCTTTCTGAAGTCTTAATCTAGAGGAAAAACCTCTTGACAAAAATGGAAGTAATATTAAGTGTTCTTTGTAATGTCTTTCCACCTATACATAGACATAACATAACATAACATAGGCTAGAATAGTTTGTACTGTTCTCCATTAGATAGGGAAGACGATATTTGATAGCAGAAACCTCTGGTTTCTTAAAGATAGTTCATTTTTTATTAGTTAATAAGAGAGAACATTTTTGTCCAACTTTCCACATCAACCATGTAATGAAGTAAGGAATTGGGTTGTATTTGAAGCACCTTATTACAACATTGCCTTTGACATTTATAGTTATATATTCAACTTGCAATCATTTTACAAAATATCTTTTAATTATAAAAAATACCTTCAGAGTTATAAAGCATCTAAAAGTGTTTAAAAGGGCATTAAATATTGTAGTAGTACTGTTTTGGTTATAAATTAGTTAATGATTGTTCAATAAGCACATTGGGGCTCAGACGGCACCCTATGAAGGGCAACGTCTGAGCCCCAATCACTGGAGAAAATGACGTTAAAACCAAAACAAACATATGCTTTGTTATGCCTTCCCAGGTATTCCGTAGTTATCATATCCATGAAGCACAACTGATAAAATAAAGATGGTGTAACTGTAACGAACAATGTATAAATGTATATGTACATATTCATATATTTTCTATAAGTAGTTCCAGTAATACCTATTTCACAAACTATTAAAAATATATTTTCTAGGTTGAAACCATTGGTGATGCATACATGGTAGTTTCTGGCCTTCCAATACGAAATAGTAACCGACATGCAGGTGAAGTCGCAACTATGTCCCTAGATCTGTTACACCATGTTGGCATGTTTCGCATCAGCCATAAACCAGACCTTCAGTTGCAACTGAGAATTGGAATTCATACAGGTAAACCTTCTTGTAAGCAATACAGGTTCTATTTTTAAACGTAGATAATGTTTCAGGACTAAATATGTATTGCTGTCTTTTATTTATAACTGATAAAGAACCATTCAAGGCCTAGAGCCACTAGATGTATGATACTCTGAAAGAAAAGTAACGTTAAGAGGAGAAATAAGAAATTACCTTAAAGTTAAAAACAATACAAATTGTACCAAAGAGGATTCAAGCTGTCCGAGGAAAACACTGTTTTCACAAAGATATTTATTACAACCAGGAGCAAAAACGGTATAAAGATTAAAAAGATAAAGACGTTGAAAGAAACTCCAATTTTTAGTACTGAAATTGTTTTTGAAGTTAATTAACAATGATATAAGCTTATAAGTTACCCTTGAAAGATTCAAAGCCTGGGTCTGTGTTAATAATCATAGGTACAGCTCTAGCATCATTTGGTTAGCCATGCGCCGTTACGATTTCAAAATTTGAGTAAAGAAAGTACCTGATCATCTATTATGGGTATCTGAGACAAAGGGAAGCAATCTGTTACGTAACATCTAACAAAACACCTTGTGTATGGCGCTGGCAACAATGATATATCCCGAAGGGCTGAAAGTTTCTGAAAGAAAATTTCTACTAATACTTTTACTACTTCTGCTGTTAATAGCAAAAATAATGATAGTGATGATAATAATAGTAATTATAATAAAAACAACAATTATTATTAATAATAATATTATTATTTTCATCATTATTATAATTATTATCATCATTATTTTATTATTATTACTATTATTATTATTGTTATTATCAAATGTCTCACAGCATTTATGTTATTTGGCGGTTAATTGCTGGATATCAGGCCAAGTCTATTGGTTTTAGGTATCCAGTAACTTTCTAATAGTCTTTGAAGTTCCTAACAGGCAAGCTTTCTGAAAAGGTTCTATGCTACATTCTATTTCAATTTTCTTCAACCACCTTTCAAAGTTCTTTCCAATTGTACCCAGAGCTCCTAATTAATGGTACAATGGTAGCCTCTTTTACATTCCACATCCTCTTGTTCTCTCTCTCTTTCTCTCTCTCTCTCTCTCTCTCTCTTTCTTGTCTTGATACACCTCAAATACCTCTTGACTTGATATACCTGATATACCTTGATATACCTCAATCTTTTCCTTTTCTTTCCTGTCAATTCTTGTATCAAAGGTGCAAGCTATGTCAATAAGAAACATGACCGATTCTTTTTATTTTCAAAAACAATGTCCGGTCGGTAATCTGTCTGTATTGGGAAATCCCATAATAATCTAAAGTCATTGTTATAATTGCACTGTCTATTCTATGATTATACCATCTATCTCCATGGTCTATACCTAGTTTTTGACACAACGTTCAGTGGATAATCTGAGTTACTTT
Source organism: Morbakka virulenta (assembly GCA_003991215.1). Lineage (NCBI taxonomy): Eukaryota > Metazoa > Cnidaria > Cubozoa > Carybdeida > Carukiidae > Morbakka > Morbakka virulenta. Next base: position 2,539,392 of record RDPX01000067.1, on the reverse strand, counting down.
ATCATATCTCCAGTCCTTATACTGTGCTTGTCCAAGCTGTTGACACTCATTATCATTTATTATTATTATTATTATTATTATTATTATTATTATTATTATTATAAAAAAGAGATCAAAAGAGGTATTTTTCAGGGTGACTCGCTATCACCCCTTCTTTTTGTAATCGTATTAATCCCGTTGTCTTTGGTTTTACGAAATACCAAACTAGGATATACCTTTTCTAAATCAGATGTTACTGTTAACCACCTTCTGTTTATGGATGACTTAAAACTTTATGCTAGACCTGAAAGAGAATTAAACTCGCTCGTCCATACGTTGAGGATAGTCTCTGAAGATTGTGGAATGAAGTTTGGATATGATAAATGTAAGACAGTTTTCCTTAATAAGGGTAAAATTGGTAAGGCAAGTGTTATCGAAATGCCGGATGGAGAGAAAATTAGAGAAGTCGAAGAAAGTGGATATAAATACCTGGGTATAATACAGGATGAAGGTTCTCGTACGACAGACATGAAAAATAAACTTGAAACTGAATATCTACGACGAGTAAGGAAGTTAGCTAAATCAAAATTGTATGCTGGCAATGTGATCTCAGCGATAAATCAATGGGCATTAGGAGTCATGAGATATAGTGGAGGCGTGATTGACTGGAATATAGGAGATTTGACAAGCATCGATGTGAAAACGAGAAAGATTTTGACTTGTAATGCCCTGTTCCACCCAAGAGCCAATGTAGCACGACTCTATTTGAAAAGGAAGGATGGTGGAAGAGGTCTCACTTCAGTAGAGCAGTGTGTAAAAAGTGAGGAGAATAGCCTTTGGGAATACGTTTCAACTAATCAAGAACGACTATTGAAAATGGTGGTAAAAGAGGATTTCCTTATAGAAAAAACTGGAAGAGAAGAATATTTGAAACAACATACTAAAATGTTGAGACAAAATTATCACGGAAAAGCTCTGCATGGTAGATTTACGGAAGCTATAGCAGAACAAGCAGATTTAAACAAAACGTGGTTGTGGTTAAAGAGCAATTACGTGAAAAAGGCAACTGAAGCCTTAATTACAGCTGCTCAGGACCAAGCACTTAGAACTAACTGGGTTAAAGCTAACATTGATAAAACTGAGATAAGTTCTGTGTGTCGAATTTGTCATGAGAAAGATGAGACAGTGTCTCATATTGTTAGCGGTTGTTCTGAATTGGCAAAGAGAAGGTATGTGTTTAGACATGATCTGGTAGCTACCAGGGTGCACTGGGAGCTATGTAAAAAATACAAAATTGATGCGAGCAAGGTTTGGTATGATCATGTTCCGCCTTCTTCTTGCATGTCTAGTACAGGTGTTGAACTTATCTGGAATACACCCATTCTTACTACAACGAAAGTAAAACATTATATACCTGATATCGTAGTCAAAACAAGTAATAAATGGATTCTTATTGATATAGCTGTTCCAAAAGATCATCGAGTGAGAGAAAAACATGCCGAAAAAATTCAAAAATACATTGACCTGGCTGGTGTCATTCGTGTAGAGCAGAAAGTTGAGACTTCAATAGTCCCGATAATTGTCGGGGCTCTTGGAACGATTCCATTCGAACTTGAAAAGTATTTGAAAGAATTAGACCTTCCTGATATAAGCGGTAGTAGACAAATATCAGCAATCACAAGTACTGCCAGAATTTTGAGAGATGTTTTGAACCTCCAAGATTAGGGAATAATCCGAGACTCAAATCGAACTTACACACCCAGTAAATTGTTTACCGACTGGAGATTTTTTGAAGAAGAAGGAAAAAAAAAATTATCATCATCATCATCATGTCTAGAAAATATGGAAGTTGAAATCTATAAATAGTGCATTTTACAGGAATAGTGGTATTGACAAGCCAAAAATTGCAAGAAAGAAAGGTTGACATAGATTAGTCACCTAAGGGGAATGTGTTGTGCAAAGCAAGGTGAACGTGCTGGAGGAAAGCAAGATAACCTGTGTCAAAGTTACGTCAGTAAATTGAGAATTTATTCATAGTTGCTAAGGCAACAAACTTTTCTGAATGTCAAAGCGTTATTGAAAAGTTTGGATTCGACAGAAAAGTCAGCAATGAGGTAATAAAGAAATTGAAAGTAAGAAGTGTATATGAACAACTTGTTCGAGATATGCAGGAAAAATAAACAAGTAGAAAAAGTGCAACTTGGTAAGGAAGTCTGACTAACACTTCAAAACTTAGAATAGACGATATCATAAGGGCAGGAAAGGAGCTGAAACTGAGACTTAATTATTTCTGGGACGTGTTTGTTAGTAATTAGACAGTGGAGAATTGGAAATGAAACTGCAGATCATTCTATAAATGAAAGCCGTAAATTTGCTCAGAGAAAAGACATGAGATACCTTGACAATGTTTCAAGCATAGTTTACTGGAAGCTGTGTGAGAAATACGAGTCAAAATGAAGGAAAAGGATTGTTAGGAAAAAATTAATAAATTGCTCTATAATACGAAAATGAAATCTAACCATGTTATAAGAGGTCAGGAAACCTGAAGGTATTTTGGGGGGGATGAAAAGATGCACACAAGATATAAGAACAGGACAGAAAAATATCAACTTCTGCGAGACTTTTGTGATATTCAACTAATGTTAATTGTGATAGAAGCTCTAGGAGTATCAAAAAAGACAGATCTATGGTTGGAAAATGTAGGGGTGTTGGTTGGGAAAGGTTATTTTCTCATCAAGGATAGGGGAAAAAGAAGACGTTAAGTATCTGCTGAGAATCAAGCTCAGAATCAGAATTGTGCACGCTGAAAAGCAAGCTTCGCAACCCTTTTCTCTCTTTGTTTCTTCCTCTCTCTCCCTTCCCCTCCTCTCTCTCTCTCTCTCTCTCTCTCTCTCTCTCTCTCTCTCTCTCTCTCTCTCTCTCTCTCTCTCTCTCTCTCTCTCTTTTTTTTCTCTCTTATCTCTCTCTTTTTCTCTNATACGAAAATGAAATCTAACCATGTTATAAGAGGTCAGGTAACCGGAAGGTATTTTGGGGGGGATGAAAAGATGCACACAAGATATAAGAACAGGACAGAAAAATATCAACTTCTGCGAGACTTTTGTGATATTCAACTAATGTTAATTGTGATAGAAGCTCTAGGAGTATCAAAAAAGACAGATCTATGGTTGGAAAATGTAGGGGTGTTGGTTGGGAAAGGTTATTTTCTCATCAAGGATAGGGGGAAAAGAAGACGTTAAGTATCTGCTGAAAATCAAGCTCAGAATCAGAATTGTGCACGCTGAAAAGAAAAGCAAGCTTCGCAACCCTTTTCTCTCTTTGTTTCTTCCTCTCTCCCTTCCCCTCTCTCTCTCTCTCTCTCTCTCTCTCTCTCTCTCTCTCTGTGTATATATATATACACATATATATGTATATATCTCTGCTTCTATTTCTATCTGCGCATTCTCCTTCAATTGTGTAGCTTCCTCTTTGTATGCTGCTCTTGTTTTTACACTGTATTTATATCTGTATCTCTATGTCCTTCAACTTGTGCCTTTTTCTCTCTAGTATGCCTCCCATTTCTCTCCCTGTCTACCCCTTTGCCATCTTAACCTTTTCCATTTTGTTATTTACTTATGTAAAAACGACTAAGATCAGAATACTGAACTGCTAGGTGTTTTCCATCCTCGCATATATCAGCGAATGCAGGACCCTGTCGCAAAGTATGGAGAAACGAATAGAAGCAGCAGAGATGTGGTTCCTCAGGAGAACAATGAGAATATCTTGGACAATAAGACTAACAAATCAGGAAGTGTTGGAGAGAGTAGGAACAAAAGGTTTTCTTCTAGGAACCATTCGAAAAAGACAGTTGGGATTTTTGGGACATGTAATGCTGAAGGCAGAACTAGAACTATCTTAGTTTGACAGGTAAGAGCAACGGAAAACGAAGCAGTGACAGACAAAGACTAACATACATAGCAAGTATAAGTAAATGGAAGAACGTAGCGGAGCGAGAACTGTTAACAGACACAAAGGACCGAAAGAGGTGTAAGTCGATGATCGTCAACGTTGTTATAGGATATGGCACCTGAGAGAGAGAAAGAGAGAGAGAAAGAGAGCGAATATGTGAGAAATTCGAGTTATATAATATATATATATATAATCATATATATATATAACAAAGTGACTCTTAAAAAACAGCTTTAACCTATACTGAATTAAGCTCTGGCACTATACTTTATAGAAGTATAGTTAAGAAAAGAAAAAGTTGTATGTCAATCTAATTAAAAATTATCAAATAAAAATTATAATAACATTAATACAAATTATATACTGTACTGTGTAATACAACATGAATTATATGTTGATAATGATGGTTGAGGTATAATTGTATTTCGGTTTTTACCTGTAAATTGTTACGTTGTGCAAAACTCGTCGCTAAACTAATTTCTCGTGATTATATTTATTTTCCTCCTAAAATTATCTGGCAGGATGCTGTGTAGCTGGTGTGGTTGGTGAAAAAATGCCACGCTATTGTCTATTCGGAGATACAGTAAACACTGCATCACGTATGGAATCTAGTGGCTTGGCACTAAGAGTCCATGTTAGCCCAACATGCAAGGAAGTACTGGATGAGTTAGGTGGATTTACACTTGAAGAAAGAGGCGTGATTGAAATGAAAGTGAGTCTTATTTTGCATAGTTTATCTGATTAAAAATGATAACATTTTGAGTCTTATTTTGGACAGCTCGTCTGATTAAAGCTATTAACATTTTGAATTTTTAAAACGTATTTACAGTTTCTTTTCAGGCCTTTCGCCCAAAGCAAAGCTTGAAGCCACTTTAGCACAAAGGATTACTTTCCTTATTTATTTGCTTACGATATACTTTATAACCTTTCTAATTTATTGGTTCCTTCCCCCTTCCCCCCCTCAATCCTATCTCCCAAGACATGTTAAAACTAAGAAGTATGTTACTGCTAACGAGGAAACAAATTGATTTACTTTCTTATAGTGTGGTTATTTTTATGCTGAATTAAAGCCTCATGAAGTTATTTGACATTGACCCACCAGATGAAAAGACAGAAAGGAAACTCGAACAGTAAAAGCCCAGGCCAGCCTTCTTGTCTTCGGTCCCTTGTGACTTTTTTAAGTCTGCAGCCCAGTAAGTAGAGCGAGCGTACATTTCATTGGTTAGAAACAGCCTGACACACACACTATCTTGTTGAAGTCTTCAATGTGAAATCCTTTGTCAATATTGATAACAAGAAAGGACAATAACAAGGTGACATGACGTGTAGAAATTTCATCTTCAATGCAACCAAATATTAGCACATACCTACCAGACATTTATTTCTAAATAAGAAACATTTTTAGTTAAAAATTGAACTAATTTGTACTACTAAATTTCAAGTGTGTTTCAATTGAACCATTAAAGATACATGGACAAGGTAGGATATTCACTGCAGTTCTCTTATTACCATGTTTCTTTGGAATGAAATATAGAGTACTTTATCGATGCCTTTGTAATCCATTGAAAATCTTTCGAAAATTCTTTAATATTGTCGAGAAACTTCTTGATTACGTAATATAGCCGACGTAACATAGACTATTTGAGATTTATGGTGAGAATTCGAAGCAATGACTTGTAGCATGCTTTTGTCTATTTTTTATGTAGGATAGCTCAGCACTATTTTTGCTGAATCATTATAGGTATATTCGTATAAATAGGGACAGTTTATGAACTCATCAGTTTTAAGTATTGAGATTTTGGGATATTTGATGAGCGATATCTACGTGATTTTTATGATATTTGTGATTTCTTGGAGATACAGAAGAGAACTGTGACTTTTCATTCGACAAACTGTGATATTTTTGTTGGGTTGACAGTATTATCGACAACATATGTCATTAGATATATGTCATACCTTATATCATATATTCCTTCTGTGACACATCTATTATAATAACATGGTATTAAAATATTACTGTCCCAAATTTTAGCAACAGCCTTGAATGGAGGTAGCAATACTTTCCATCATGACAGATAGATGAAGAATTGGTGTTTGGCTATGCTATAAGATTAAATACCTTATATGTGAACTTGGTTATAAACAGTACTTAAAGAACTGATACTTCTTCTATTCAAAAAGCAAAAAAAGCAAAAAATAGGGAGATTTGAGTGCAAATGTTTTTCAAAATATTAGTAGCCTATTTTGTGCATTAATTCTAATTTTAACTTTAATTTTTGTTTCTGACAAAAATTAAACATAGAGGCCGCATCACCATTAAGCAATTCAAAAAGTAAAAGTTTTAGAAAATGTTAGCTATTCAGAATATAGTAGAAGCAGAATATAGTAGAAGCTAATTAAATTACTTATGTAAAACAAATCTGACTGCTCACACTCTACGGAAAAAAATATGTTAGTTAATTAACTTACATCACGCCTCTTGGAACATAAGCAGTTAACAGCAGGCCTCTACAGTTTCCCAGAGCCCTTCAGAGCCCTCCAGAGCCCTCAGTTCTGGGCAATTCTCTTGAGTTGTTTCCAGCGATAGACCAGCTTCTTATTGTCTGCCTCACGGTCTTCTGGTCAGGTATTTTTTGTTCCCTTTTCCGCTTGACGGGAGTCAACATCAGAAAAAATCTGACCCGTATTTGATGCTCTATCAGTCCAGCAGCGATACATTCTGTATTTCATTAATACATTTTAATGTCTTTTCTCCTCAGTTTCTCAATTTTTAAGGGAATAATATCAATAGGTAAGCCCAAGACGAAAGTAGCTTGATACGTCATTAGCATAATTGTTATCATCATAGTCAAGTGCCGTTTTTAATAGTCCTGGCTGACAATATCTTGTAGCTGTTTCTCTCCTTGATGGTCAACAGGATTCCACATACAATTATAAATTGCAGTCTGTTGCAAATGCTAACTAAAACCACTCTCTGCATGCCACTCCTTTTTTGCCTTTTATTATTTTCATCAAATAGGATATTACTTAATTGTACCTATTCATGTTCTGAATTAATTAACCTACACTTCATTAAACTATAGCATTTCCTTCTCTAGTGCACCTTCTTTGAATATTTTCTACTCCTCAGTTTTCTTTCTCATACTGTTATTCCACATACACCTAAAAACCATATTTCTTCCCCCTTTTTACCTTTCTTCTCACTGCTGATGAACTTTGATACCCTTCTGGAAACCAAACCCGACCAGAGATAATAAATTAGAGCTTTCCTCTTCTACATAAGCTCATGTTCCTCTTCGTCAGTATTATTTCGAGCTGTAGACATACTTTCTGTTACCCTACGTCTCCCCTATGTCTCCTCGTTACTTTGCTCGGTAACCAATAATTTGACCAGTTCTTAATATCCCTGTTTTTCATTTTTTGCTTTTGTAGTTGACTATTATTGCTTTTACTAATTACCCGCTAAAAATTCAGTTTTGCTAGCTTCTTTTATTGTTTTCTGTTTCCTACAGGAGTCTCATTTAACCAATGACCAAAACGTTTATACTTATTCTATAGGATCTGAAACACTTTTTATCAGGGATTGAAAATTAATTAATTTAAAAACTTCCTATTTTTTTGTCAAATTTTAATTACATTTTTTTCCAATTTTGTTTTTAAAGGGAAAGTCACCCATGACTACGTATTTCTTATTGAAAAAGGCAGGTTTCAGCAAGGAACTTCCAAACATTGGATTAGCGGCTTCGTTGGAAGAGCATAGTTTTAAATGAAAAACATTCATTTGTTTTGGAGTTGAAAAACTTTCATTTTGTTGGCAACAAAGCTGCTTACTCAAAAATGAATCTTTAGTGTCTGGCAAGAATGATGGACTAACTCTTGATCGGATTCTTAGAACAACTATCTATAATTGACTTATGTTATATTGCCAGTCATATTGATAACCATGTATTCAGTTGGTAGATTGGAAACTATTTTCCTTGTTATTTGGGAGAACCCTATCAAACAGGAAGTAATAGGTTTTAGGAACATCGCCTTCTTTTTGGTAAGGGTGAATTTTTCTGACTTAATTCAAAAACTAGCAGCCAATAGTATTGGAATAGTGGCACAAAGTGAGGCAAAAACGAAAATAATTCGAAAGCTGTATTATTTTGACATCGTCTTTCATCTCTGGAGTAGAACTATTTTCTTTCACCATTATTAACATCTGATCCTACTGATCTATTAAGATCGGGCTCTCAACCAAATTTCATGAGAAATCAGTCTTTTGGGTCAATCCATTTATTAAATTCCCATGAAATTGGCAATTTATCGACCCCCATCCCATTGTTCACACCTGTTCGCAGGCAAGTACCTCCCCCTTGCCAACGTACGTTATACTTTTTTTGACCGTCGTTGGTAGTTGCCATTTCGATAAATAGTTAAAAGTTATGTCATTGATTCTTCCTTTATAGAAGCTCACGTACTTCAATTCGAAAAGTTAAAAATTGACGCCAGGCTATTGTTGTGAGAAATGAAAGGAATTATAATTAGATACAAGCCGAATACAAAACGAAAGTAATTCCATATAAACAAACAATAAATGTGTAAAAACAGATAAAAATAATTATACATGCACACCTTTCTTTCGCTGTCCCTACTTTATGAAAACTGTAAGAAAAATGTTTTTTAATGTGAACGTCCTCACCTTGTGAAGCTCACTCCCTCCTGTTCGCTTTAGTTAGCTTTTTAGGATACCCTCTCCCCCCTCAGTGCGAAAGTAATAAATGGATGTCCCCTATACTTGAATCTTATATTACTTGTATTTGTTTCTACCCTCTAACATGTTTCGAAAAATTCACCAACAAAAGTAACTAAAAGATAATGATATATGTTATGTCAATTGTATATTCTTTTAAAATAGCTTCCTGAAAAGAAAACTTTAAAGGAAATATGATTGTCTGGGGTTCGAGTTGTTTGGCTCTACAAGTCATTTGCATCATACAATAAACTAAAATGTATTATTTTGGGATAATTCTTAACTGCTATACTAGAATTTTCTTTGCAATCAAATAGAAAATGTCGTTCTCGTAGTTTATTTATTGTTGTTAATAATTTACTTAATTAATTGTGTACCATCATTTATATGTATTGAAATAGGCCTTACAGAATAAGTATTTCAATTCTGAAAGGTTTTGTTACATAGCATAAGACTCTTTTTTCATTTGTCTTTTACAATATTACATTAACAACAGCAAAGAAAGTGTGTGTGAACAATTTTGTTTTTCCATCAGTATTTGAAAGCAAAAAAAAATACATAGCATTAATGCTGGAGTATATTTTCTTATAGCCTTACACAGTATAGCCACATTAAGACATGAAATAAGTCTAAAGGTATTCACTTCCAAAATACATTGAATAATTGTATAGGAAGCCATAAAATACGTTGCTAAAATAAAAAATTCCTTTAAGTCAAGAGGTCTCATCGTCGTCATCATCATCTTGCGGCCTCTGCTGAGACAGAATTCATTACCCCTTTCCAATATACCCTATCGTACATAGCTGTTAGAAGGTCTTCCTCGGCGATCCCTGCAAATGATGTCTGGACACTGTCCTTGCATATGATGTCTGGAAAGGTCAGCTTCCTAGACTGCCTGAGTGATGATGCTTGCCTTCATAAAAGGAACAACGACACAAGTTCATCTGAGGCACGTGCACAGTGTCCAGCAAACTAGACGCGTCTCCTTTGGACTAAGGTTGATATCATAGGTAGGTCACCGTATATCATTTTAAGAGTTGGATCATCATCATCATCACCATCATCATTGTCATTCATTTCTGCCACTGCTGAGAGGTGGCCTCCACATACATCTCCGTTTAACTCGATCTTGTGCCACGCACATCCAGTTGATGGTTTCTCTTTTGTTTCGTCACTCCACCTCAGTTTTGGTCGTCCTGGAGATCCAGTGTATCTTCTGGGTGTCAAATCGGTGTGTTTTGTCTTATCTATTGTTGGAAATTCTGGTACTTGACCCGCTCTTCTTCCTTTGGAATCTTTAGATACTGAGATGATGTCCTTTAATATTTGTTCTTCTTCTAATCTTGTTTTTAATATTTTGTCTCTCCTTGTTACGTTTAGTAGTGATCTTACAATGCTCCGACGTGCCACAGCAAGCTTCTTCTCTTGACGTCAGCATAGTTCTGCTCTATACTCCATCGCTATTAAAAAGGCTGAATTCATGATCTTCAAGACATATGGGTACTTTATTATCTTTTAGAAACTTGCTGTACTGTCCAAATATTCTCCAACCTGCTTTGATTCCCTGGTCTATAGTCGAACTAATATCATTTGCGCACGTTATTGTTCTCTTTATTATTTATACTCGTCAACTGCCTTTAAGGTTTCATTATCTATCTTTTCTACTCTAGATTGTGAAGCTCTCCTGTGTATAAGTTTTTAAAAAACTTTTGCTTTACTTTCATTTATTCTCATGCCAGCTGTCTTTCTTTCCTGATTCAAAGCATTTTTAACCGTTCAACTTGTCACATCAATGACCAAAAATAGGTTAAATTCATCCCCGCGTAGTTGCTAATTCACCTTAGTAATAAACATTTAGTACTTCCACTCTCACATTGAAACATACTTGGCAAGTTTGTTTTGTCAACTTGTACCTTTGTTTCATTTTAAAAGGGCTATGTCTACTTAGGAAATTGAGTTAAAGTCTTTCTGATTAAAAAATCTTAAAAGCATCAAATTAACATTTAAATGTAAACTGACTGCTTAAGGATCTCAGTGTTTTTATTTGAAAGGGGGTTTTGAATAAAGAGTTATAAAGCCAATAATTAATTTTTATTATGTACTCAAAGAGTTCCGTTCTGGAGCTGCTTTGATTTATTTTATATATATATATATATATATATATATATATAACGGTTTTGCGTAATCAGCAACACTTGTATGTCAACCAATTAATAGTCTCATGATGAGCAACTTACCTAGTGTTAGAAGATCCATTTAAAAAAGAGATTCAAACAACACAGAACACAATGTCATTTTTAATACAGTCAAGACTGCCTTAGCGACTTCCTGAATTAAGCGACTACCAAATGCAACGTGGTTTGTTACCGCTGAAAGAAAATTGCCACACAATAGAGCTTCATCAAATGACACCTTGTGGTCTGCGACATGTGACATGTGTTCATACTTTTCCCGATCCAAACCATGCAATGCTCGTTTCAAACGACCAAACAGTTCCAGATATCTTAAAATTGTTTGGACACAATGAGTTAAGTAAACAACCAATTTCCACACTTGCTTACAAGTTGGTGGCAAAAACGGTATCCTTGGAGACATAATCCTGTCTTTCAACTTAGGCGGCAGACATACCAACTATAAAAAGTCGCTGTCCTTAATTCTTTGATAAATGAGGTGACGCTATTAAAAAACAATTGGTATGTGAATGAAATTTAAGCCAATACTCTTTGCCAAAACTTGTGATAAAGGAAATATATGGAGGTTACTTAATTCACGAAAGATCCAACTGATGTAATAATTTTGTTATAGTCACTGCAACCCCACGCACATGAAAAGCTCTTTAAATTATAGTTAGGTTAAATGTTGTCAGCACGAAATTGAACCGTTTTAACACTTAAAGAACACATTCGGTGCCATCCATTTATTACGTTCCCATGAAATTGGCCATTTTTCGAACTCTGTCAATGCAAGAAATGGTGTTATGGGCAGCACCTTCCCAGATGTGGCGGCAGAACTCCATCTTAGGGCGTATCTGACTTTTGTACAGGTAGAGGATTGCATCATGCGTCAGATACTTTCTGGAGAGGTAGAAAGATCCAACCATTTTACCAGCAGTCTTAGCAACAGATTGGATGTAAGCATTCCACTTCAGATCAGGAGTGAAAGTCAGTCCTAGTAGCTTATCAAAGCAAGGGGCTTCTTCAAGAAGAAAGCCATTCATTTCAGCTGAAGCAAAACTAGGATCTGAACGTTGGTGGTGAAAGGAGAGAAGCTTGGTTTTAGAGGTGTTAACAGTAACAAGCCACTTTTCCCCAATTCCACTACATACCCCAGGTCAGAAGAAAGAGAATTCGCAAGACCCTGATTACCAATGCTCTTCGAGGTGCAGCCATAGACAGTTGTATCGTCTGCATAGATGTCAACAAATGATCATGTGATTTGGGAGATCATTAACGAAAATCAAAATGAGAGTTGGACCCAGAATAGAACCTTGAGGAACACTGGCGTTGATACAATGTGCTTCGGATTTTTGCTGATTAACAACTACTTTCATAGACCTATCAGAGAAAAAGCATTTGATTGCTGATAAGAAATTGCCAGCGACTTTGTGAAGCAACCCTTTGTGCCAGACCTTATCAAGGGCTTTTTATATGTCAAGAGCCACTGCCCTAGAAACAAAGCCCCCATCCAGAGATTCACTGATCCCATGAGATATCACATTCAGCACATCAGCAACTGATCTTAATGAACGAAATCTACATTGCTTCTCACTAAGTAGATTGTTTTTGATGAGGTGATTGACAACTGCATGGTTTATCATGGATTCAAACAACTTTCTAATGACACTAAGGAGACTGATTGGACTATACTGAGATGAATATGACTGTTCCCCAGTATTTTTGAATACTGAGTAGACTGATGAAATTTTCCAAGGAGATGGAAAGCATTTCTCTTTTAAGCAACGATTGAATAATTTTGTAAGGACAGGAGCAAGTTCCGGCATCATGCTCTTGACGTTTAATAACTTCCCTGACAGTCAAATGGATATCGCTTAGTGTATTTTCAGTCAACGGAAGAAATTCAGGAAGTGGATGTCCTTGATCATCAAGGGTAGAATTTGAAACAAATATAGTTGCAAGTCAGAAGCTGAGGAAATCACCTCAGGGCCATTAATGTGGTTGGAATAAAAATTTTAAATCTGCTCAGTACTTTGTTTGTTACCCACCAAAACTCTCGAGAGCCAAGTTTCTGCTCAGCAATTCTAGACTTAACAGATTGGGTATAGGACTCTTTAGTATTCCTTACAATCCATTTGCAGTGGTTCCGAGCAATTCTAAAGGCAGCTTTGGTTTCGGGGCATCTGTTCCGACGATAGCAATGGAAGTAGTCATTTCGGTGAGCAATAGCAGCAGCACATTCAGGGGTATACCATGGCTGGCTAGTTGGTTTCTGTTGGAATTTCTTACAAGGTATAAAACACTCAATACCAGCAATTAACCAACTAGATATATCAGTGGCAATAAGGGACAAAGGAATTTCAGAGATAAAATATCTAAAGTTATCCCAATCAGCCTACATGTATCGATACACACCGCAATGGAAAGGGGCATCAGAGGACTCTTTGAATTTAGATTTTACCTTAATGGAAACAACTGAATGATCAGAAGACCCCAAAGGAGATAGAACAGTAGGTGTACATTGTTCTGGGCAAGTTGTCAGAAAAATATCAAGTAGGCTTGTAAAATATCCATCAATATCAGGTACACGGATGGGTTTATCTACAACTTGGTTTAGCTCATAAGCAGAGGAAAGGTCATGACAAAACCTTCCTTCATCATCAGTCTTCTTGGAATAGACTAGCCATTCGACATTGTGAACATTAAAGTCACCACAGATATGGATGTTAGCAGAAGGATATTCAGACAGGATCTTGTCAATTTTTTCAGAGATTTGTTCAATGACAGTAACAGTATCAGTAGCATCATCTTGGGGACGACAGAGGGCAAAGATGAAAGAAGTGCTGTGAACAAGAGCTACACGGAAATACATATAAGGTAATTCGGGATCTTCATTTGAAATGTCCCTACCAAATGAAAAACCGTCTTTGATGTAGGCACAAATTCCATGGCCATGGCGATTTTGTAGGTCGTGTTTAGTGGCCATGGTAGAAAAACCTGGAATCCTGTTGAAATCATCAACAGAATTTGATGGGCCAATACCGCTTTCACAAAGAAACAAGAAGTCAGATTTGGTCTCATGTAAATGAATTTCAACCACTGCAAAGTTAGAACGCAGAGCCCTAATGTTGGTAAGGGAGACCTGATAGTAGGGATCCACGTTAGGAGTTGGGGAGCTGGGGTTGCACTTATTATTTGTTTGAGAAAACGTAATTGTAGAAATTTGTGGAGGAGGTCAGTAGATATATTGTAAGCAGACACCGAGAGAATGAATGAACTATTTTTTAGAACCATTGAAAAAAGAATAGCTGTAGCAATTCCCACTAAAATGGCATCGAGAGGCCACACCGGAAACTACTACATGGTACAAACTCCATTCACAAAATGGCAATACAGCAGCCCCGATATTTTACACCTGCTGATAGGACAGTTTCCTTTGGAGTTAATCCAAGGTTCGGGTCCCTGTACTACCAGGCGGATAAAGTCAACCCAGGAGAACGTTTATCTCCAGCACCCTTATTAGTCACATGGTGTCAGAGAAAGAAAATCCCCATAGCATCTCCACATACCACTTACAATAAACAAGAACTGACCCTGAAAACAGCAGTTTTTCCCCCTTTGTTAGAAACATAACCAATGGAGTATGAGAACTAAAGGACAAAATAGGGAAAGCGAGAGTTACGAGGCTGCCGAAAGTAAACACAAGGTCCACTCTCTACTCTTAAGTTGTGTGGATGGCCATTGGCTACAATAGAGCTCCTCGGCCCTTTGACAACTCTTGTTTTCAGTGTTGCTGAGTGTCCACAACACCCAGCTCATCAGACAAGCCAAGACCTGCCTGATGGGGTGTCAGTTTAGTCGCCGACAACTCGACCATGAAACAGGTAGTACTAGTTTAAATGGTTCCAGTAGCAGGTATGAAAGCAGACCTGACCTGACTTCTAAAGAAGCTCACGTGCTTAAATTCGAAAAGTAAAAAATTGACGCAAGTTTATGGATGTGAGAAAAGAAAGCAATTATAATTGGATACAAGCCGAATACAAACGAAAGTAATTTTATATAAACAAACAATAAATGTGTAAAAACAGGTAAGGTTAATTATACCTGCACACCTGTCTTTGCCTGTCTGTCGCGAACATTGCGAAACTTGAACAATAAAAGAACATTTTGGGACATTAGAAAATTTGTTGAGTCATCGAAAACATTTTAGAACTTTCAAACATAAAGCACTTGTAAGCACAGATTTAAGCAATTTAATTTTTTACTATTATTCTAGATTATTCTTAGGGGCCTTCGTATATAGGGTAACATTTTCAGACCTGGGGCGTATAATGTGATGATATTATGTGATGATATTTTATGTTACAAGATATACTTTTAACAAGAAGAAAGAAAAGGAAACGCTTCCTCAAATATACACTTTGCAAGAAATGGTAGCCAGAAAGTGGTTTTTGGATTCACTGAAGAAACGCAACTTGAGAAAGAACAATTTTTTAATCAACTCAAGAATGAAATCGTAAGATCTGTCTTACGATTTCAATTTTAAAGTAACAACTCAATCACCTGAAAAGAAACGACTTTATTCATACAACTGGTTTACAAAAACACTCACTCAGAGTAAACGTAGTGTAGAGGAAGATTTGTTTACACATCGACAGAGAGAGAATTTAAACTGAACGTGTTCAATTACTTGCGGAGAATCAAAGGAAAACAATCGTCTGGGCTAGTGGTCTTTAAGCTGAGCGGTACAGCCCACTAGTGGACGATTTCAGATTTCGTGTGGGCTGTAGAATAATTTCATATTATGTCAAAAACATCCAAAATACGTAATCTCACATATGTAAGTAGCAATACATTTTCTTATAGAAGTTTTAACAAAATTGTTGTTTTGCATGTGATATAAAATATTATTTATAATTTCATTATCAAAAAATCTTCGCGGTACCTCTCTCCTCTCAGCGTTACTCTGACAACGCAACGCTGCGACGTAGACAAATTCTTAAAAATGACATCATCGAAAGTCAGCCATTGGCTGACAACATTCTTCCAATCCAATGCGCTCTTTGTTTATCTTTATCCCTCACTCCATCTTGTTAGCCATCGCAAAAAAAAGATTTACTTGGAATGTCTTCTCCAGATCATAATGTCGTCTCGCCACATAAATGATTCTGCTTTATCTTCCTTCTAGTCCGGTGCTGTGCTTGACAATATTTCTAATATCTTCACATTACTGGATTGTGACATTATTTTGCGCTACAACCCGTTCTGTTCTCTGTGCTACTCAAAACTGTCTCTATTGTTCGTCCGAGCGCGTTGTTGTTTCATATTCATAATGGCGGATGAAAACATTACGTCATTGCGTACATATATAAATATATAACAGTGATATACCCTTGCACAATATTGTTGCATGTGCTATCGATGGGGTCCCATCAAGGATGGGCCGATATCGTGGTTTTGTTGCTTTTTTGAAGGAAGTGCCAAATGTCCCATGTATTCATTGTGTGATACATAGGCAACATCTTCTGGGAAAACATTGGAGTACAGGACTTCATATATCATTAAGTGTGATAATTAAGACCAGAAATAAAATTAAATCGAATCCTAAAAATGATAGAATGCTTCGACAGCTCTGCCAGGATAACAATGAGCAATTTACTCGGCTTTTGGTATACACAGAAGTTCGTTGGCTCTCGAAGGGTACATGCTTGACTCGTTTTGTTGATTTGTATGATAGCGTTGTTCAGTTTTTTGAGATTGAAGCTTAGTCTCTGTGCTCAATTCAAAGCAAGCAAACATGACTTCTTTTACTTGGCATCGATTTTTTAAAAATTCAATGAAGTAAATCTAAAGCTTCAGAGAACCAACATAACACTGATCATCTGTAAGAATGCTTTATCATTATTCATAAAAAACTTGAGATTTTCCGTCATAATCTCTTGCAAAGAGAATTTCATGAATTCCCAGAACTTTTAGCGGTAAAAGACCAAGTAACGCCAGAGGACATTGAAGGATTTGGCAATCATCTCAATGAACTTAAATTAGATATGGAAAAACGATTTAGTGATATTTTGAACTTGAAGTTGCATGACTGGATGATAAATCCTTTTACTGCAAATGGCGTTAACGTTGATGCAACATTCCAGGAGGAGCTATTAGAAATGCAGTTCGATGAAGAAAGCAAAATTAATTATAATAATTGTGGATACCAGAAACTCTGGCAAAATAAGAAAATATCAGACTGTTATCCAAATATGTGGAAAATGGTAAGAAATTTGTTGCTGCCTTTCCCTACATCCTGAACGAGAATTGAAACGAAAACAAGACAAAGAATTACAATGGAAACACGAACAAGGGGAGAAGGATTAAGAATTGAAACGGGAGCAGCTGGATAAAGATCAGGAACATTCATTGAGACTAGAGATGATGAAATTACAAGTTGAAATGGAAAGATTACGGATTGAACAATTAAAAGTTGACGCAGATAGAAAAACGAAAGAAATGAAAACCGAAAAGGAATTGAAAATCGCGGAAAGAAAAGTCAGTATGAAAATCGAAATGAGAACCGGCAATTATGCAAACGTAAGACTTCCGAAATTTTAGATAGCAAAGTTTGACGGCGATATTTTCAGATGGCAAGAATTTTGGGGCTATTTTAATACAGCCATTTATAAAAAGGAGCTCAGTCGAATCTATAAATTTAACTACTTGAGATCACAATTGAGAAACGATACCAAAGACGTCTTATCGGGGCTAGAAACAACAGATGCTAACTACAATAGAATTACTACGCGAACAATATGGAAAGAAGCAACTCATCATAAACGCACATCATGCAAAATTAAAGATAATGCCAGAATCATCAAATAATTACGAAAAATTAAGAATGTTATGTTGCAAAATATACTTTTAACAAGAAGAAAGAAAAGGAAAACGTACGAAACGCTTCCTCGAATATACACTTGGGATCATCCATTTATTACCCTCGCATCAAATTGGCTATTTTTCGACCCTCCTCTCCCTTGTTCACACCTTTTCGCAGGCAATTATACCCATCCCCAACCCCATCCCCAACCCCGTGCGAACGTACGTTATACTACGTCATTGGTAGTTACCATTTCGATAAATAAGTTGTGTCATTGATTCTTCTTTTATAGAAGTTCACGTACTTCAATTCGAAAAGTTAAAAATTGACGCCAGGCTATTGTTGTGAGAAATGAAAGCAATTATAATTAAATACAAGCCGAGCACAAACAAAAGAAATTCCATATAAACAAACAATAGATGTGTGAAAACATAAGAATAATTACACATGCACACCCGCCTTTCGCTGTCACTACTTTGTGAAGACTGCAAGCAAAAATTTTTCAATGTGAACGTCCTCACCTTGTGAACCCCACTCCTCCTGTTCGCTTTTGTTCTCTTTTTAGGATACCCCCTCCCCCCTCAGTGCGAACGTAATTAATGGATGGTCCCTTCAGTTGATCAAGAATTTGGATAACGGAATATCAGCATATAAAGTGGTCAGTGAAATGAATTTTGATAAAACTTTAATGCCTACGTAAAGGAAAACAGGAGGAGTTAAGAATATGAGAACAATGTTCCAGAAAGTTTTAAACTGCAACACCATGCAACAGTCAACAAAAATATCAACAAACTAACTCTGAAATGAGTGAGAAATGCTGTCTCGAAATGGATCAATTTAACCGGTCCTTTGATTCAATCTGACACTGTCTTTTGGTGAAAGCCTCCGCAACACCGATTTTAAGACATCAAAAGGCTGTCTGGAGGGTTTTAAGCAACGGAATAATTTGGTTTTCAGGACAATAAGCAGTGAAAGGGGTAATGTGAACATCTGTTGAAAACTGAAAAATGAAAATGGGTAGGTGTCTGTAGCATATATGAAGAAAAACAGATCCTGAATATGACTGGAAATGACTAGTTCTACAACGGCACGTCTAATCAGGCATTTCACTTTAAAGGTGGTAATAGTGCTGGTGAAAAAAATCAAGAGAGGTTTACCGTATTTCTGTGTGCTACTGCAATAGGAGAAAAACTTAAACCTTTGGTGATAGGCAAAAGTGGAGAGCCACGATACTTCCAACGCATCACAATGGAGAATTTACGAGTGCAGAACTATAACAACTCGAAGTCTTAGATAAACAGCAGAATTTATAAAGACTACTTCATTAAACTTAATAGGAAAATGAAAAGTGAGGGCTGGAGGTTTTTGTTCGTGGACAATGCCCTGTCACACCTCGAACTACATTTAAGTAACATCAAGGTGGTTTCTTCCAAAACTACACAAACACAGCCAATGAACCAAGGGATTTTCCAAGCAACAAAGTAAATTTCTGGTGCGCTAAGTGAATCGTATGGTGAAAGAGATATATAAACCATCCAGTGTTTCTGGACCTTTTGAAGCAAATTCACATCTTGGGTGCTATTTTGTTGCTCAGCAACTCATGGAAAGGAGTTAAAGAGAATACTATTCTAAGTCTTTTGCAATGGTAGGGTTCGGCGCAGTGTAGTCAGATGAGGGTAAGTGTTCCGAAAGCAGTGCTTTTTCCAGTGTCAATGAAGATAAGGACGATAACACTCTGCTTGCTATAACACTTTCTTAGGAACTGTTTGGCTGCTCATTTAAAATTTAGTAAGGATCGATGATCAAGAGCCGGACAGATTCAATTGATTGGGAAAAACCAGCACAGTAGCTTATTTACACTTGAAACAATAAAGGATGTAACAGTGAATCCGGTGATGACACCGGTAGCCCGACTTCCTCTTCTGTTCAATCACCAAAACTTTCCCTGGCAACAGAGATGTTAGATCAATTGAAATGTTTTGCTCTGGAAGGTGGTCATTCATTTATATTACAGCTCCTTTCACAGCTTGATGATGAATTTTCTGCATTACAAGCAAACAAGCAGAAACAAAAAGATTGCCAACAACCACCAGGCCAACATGATTTGTGTTGTTTTCTTTTCATGCTCTAAAAGTTGTGTTAAAATGGTGAGCAATGTCTTTGACATCGGTAGACTAACAAGATTGCATTGTTTCCTTGGCCTTTTCACCAGGTGATGATAATACTTCTTGAGATCGCTTTATATACACGTTTTCGCTACAGTATATGCTGCATCAAACAGTGTTTATTCTATATATATTTGAGTCAATTTGAATGAATTTCTTAATCGTAAAGATGGTGTAATTCACACTGGTGAATTCTGTGTCAACATAAGAAGTTTGTTCAAGCCGAAGCGCAAACGACAAATTCTAACTTTTAACTTTTGTTTTATCAGGAACACACACCTATGGATAAAATGAATTTCTTCTTACGATTTTAAGCTCAACTTACAAAACGTTTGTCTTTTTGTTTCAGTGTTGATGTTGATGTCCCTGTCAGGTGACCTTTCTTCTTAAGTCAGACGAAAGGTCAAGTATGACAGTCCCGACTGTATTTCAGAAAAATAAACGAAGCCCAAGGGCTTTAAAACCCGGTACTACAAAAGAAAATGCTCAGCTTTTCTTGACCATTTTTACATGGATAGATAAACGGTAAAAAATTCAGTTTGTTGCGAAATAGATCACTTCTTGAGTTAGAATGGTTGACACCCAACCTTATCCATACTTAAAATTGCAGGTATGCTTTGACATCACATTAAGGGTTAGCTTCAGCAGGGAAAGAACAGTGCGAAACGTTTTGAAATATTGGCATTTTGGGAGGGTCTACATTTGAACATCTACATTATTCCTATATCCATGCAGAAGAGAAATTAGGGCATGGTGGCTATTGATCCTACCTGAGAAAACACCTCTATAACACGATCAGATAAAAATATAGTGGAAACCAATTTTTGCGCACAAATCTGTGTGCGTGTGTGGTTCAAATTCTGTCAACGTGGGAAGCTCAAATTTGGTATTAGGGCTCTTTAAAATTCTGCTTTAAACAGGAGCTATGTTATTTATCGATAGGACAACTGGGGTGGCACTATGATCCACTAATGAAAAATAACTTTAACCAGGCAATGTGGAAAATTTTGGTGTCAGGGTGCTTTGAACCCTTGCCTCCAACATTTACTCTTCTATTAATCGTCATGACAACTTTAGCGGCCACTGGGGGTGGGGGTCAAAAGGTGGCATGGTACATTTTAACTTGCACTGGACATTGAAGTTAATATTCGATGTGACCACTGGCGCGTCATTTCGGTCTCAAAAAAGGGACCTTCACCTTGAATGTCAGGCCTATTAGAATAAGTCAATCGGGTAGTGTAATGCGTGTTCAAGTCACCATAGCCAAAGATGTTAGCAATGCGATACTTGTTCATAGCCTTATAAATTGAGACTAATACTGTCTCACTAATTGTGAAAGAATCGAAAGTAAATCGATGGATGACAACAAGTAAGGTGTTGCCTGAAAAAGCGACAATCTAAAACACATTAAAGGCTTCGATACAATGTATTTTACAGTAACAACTGGAAGATCTTGTCGAACATAAACAGAAAGTCCAAGAAGTCGAGTGATAGAGTCAAGTTTAAACAACGGCAAATGTGTGTCAATATGAAGATCCCTATTACTAACACTGTCATTGAGACTTCTTGCACAACGGGCAGTAATACGTGGGGAGTCAAACAAAGGAAAGTTTTCATAAAAGAAAAATTGGAATGAAGATCCCTCACATTACTGAAAGGTAACGAGAGAGTATTCTTTTGAGATAACAGGTCTGTGTTGAGCCAGTATTACCACATTTCGAGTCCACAATCTCGAGTGTATAGTCATTTCTGAGCCTGGAGATTCTTCGTACCCACTGACCATTGAAGGTCTGTCGGACATCGAGTTCCATTTCTTTGATTCCAATTGGTCAAACTATTAAGTAGACGCAATTTACCAGCAACCACTGTTCACCTCGCATTGTTCTCATAAAAGAGTAGTAGTGAAAAGGTGAAATTACCACTGGTATTTTATCGAGCAACCATCTCTAGGTAAACTGTCAAGGCTAAAGAGGCCTTTCTCCCCATGAGGGAGTGTTAAACCCCACAAATTGCATATCAATAGACGAGTATCAATATGGTATAAACCAGGTGACCACCAAGCAATAAATAGCGACATAGAAATGGAATGATGTGATAAAGGGCAGTGAGAAAATAAACAATTGTATACGGGTTACAGCTTCGGTTACCTATTAAACAGACCAGAGCTACAAATGCTACTAAGTATTTTAATCCCAATTCGAACAACAAACTACGCGTACTACAACTAGATACACAATATCCTGTATTACAAGAAACCAACTCTTTAATGTTACAAACAAAAATAAGAAATCAGCTGGTCTTTAATAGTTTTAAAATTGTACACAAAAAAGAGAAATCCACAAAAATCTGTCCTTCCGATTTTAGAAATATACCGGCAGTTGCCATTTATAACCAACTACCCAATCTGCATGAAGACACTATGGAAAGGTGTGCTGTGTAACCAAAAAGAAATCCTGAGCGGTCTACTTTTTCTGCATCACAGTATCCACTGATGGGAAAATTATAAAAAGAACCAGTTGAATGGCACCAAGAAAAGCTCCAAGTGCATTCGGAACCTGAAAAACAATAAAAATAATACACTTAATCACACTAAAAATTCGATTAACTGATCACCACCCAAATAGCTGGCTGCATTCTACCAGGTATCTAGAGTGCATCTAGAACAAGTAGTCTACCTTGTCTCCTCATCTGATCAATAGAAATGCTGTTGGACAGTAGGAATAGTGATAAAAGTCGTACTGAAAAAGATTTAAGGAAATGCCAGGGTCAAAACAGTGCAAGACTTCAGTCCATGTTAGTGGTGCACAGCGAAGGATTGGCCATCCTTTAAGGCTCAAAATGCAAATAACCTAAGCCCAACGCGGACATCCCTAAAGTCATGATGTTGTAACAAAAACGCCTAACAAATCCAAGATAATCACGGTCATGGTTAAAACAGTAAGTTGAACGAACGGTGTTAAGGGTACCACAGCTACGGATGTTGGTCCTTCACTTGATAGGGTTAGACT
This sequence comes from Morbakka virulenta, assembly GCA_003991215.1. Classification (NCBI taxonomy): domain Eukaryota; kingdom Metazoa; phylum Cnidaria; class Cubozoa; order Carybdeida; family Carukiidae; genus Morbakka; species Morbakka virulenta. The sequence continues at coordinate 2,516,518 of RDPX01000067.1, read as the reverse complement.
TGGATGTTAGGAATCACATGGCCGTCATTCAACAGCTGCAAGAATGAACCTAGTCATCTGAGAATTGGTATATGGAATGTAAATGCAATGGCTTAATCTGGTAAATTTGAGGATGTCATGTGTGAGATAAAAGGGTAAAAGCCAGACGTGATCTGGGAAAAGGGAACTTGGCAAGTATACCATCATATACTCAGGTGGAATACAGAAAGAAAAGGGTGTTGTAATCATATGGGGGCAAGACAAAGCAAAGTTCATGCAGGGATTATGGATAGGTTCAGGGATAGTGCTTTTAGGAAAGCTGCATGGCCATCCTTTTAACACAGCTGTTATTCAAGTCTGTCCACCAACATGCAGCAGTGAGAAAGAAGGTTTTATATCTATGTGAAAAAAATAATAAAAAAGAGGGGGAATGAAATAGTCATTATTATAACCGGCATTAAACCAAAAGGTGACAAAAAGGTTTCTTTATTATAAACAACAGGTTCAAAAGTACAGAAAAAGGGTTGTAAATACTATCCTGGAACGGGCAGACGAAAAAAACCCAGACTGTCTGGGGAATTAAAATGGTAATAGACTAATGAAGAAGATATCAAAAACAAAATGGGTAGGATACGTAGAGGAAGAACTCATCTGTGGCAACACAGTTTAGTCATTAATAAGAAAAAAGATAAAAGTACCATCAAATGATGAAAGAAAAATTACTCCATACCTTGAAGAAAACGAGAAAAGGAAAACAAAAGACAGAGATGATTACTAAACTCATCAACAACATCTACAATGGACAATTGCCGAAAGATTTTTGTAAATCAGTATTTGTCACTCTGCCATACAAAACTGGCGCCACAAAAGGATACCTATAAAGAACCATAACTCTGATGAGTGATTTCATCAAACTCCTGCTAAAAATCACAACGACAAGAATGTGAAAAACCTTGAAAAGAGAAACATCGGGTATCCAAATACGAATATGTGAAAGGAAAAGGAATAAAAACTCATACCTCCACTCATTGGGTGATATTCAGTGGATGATTGGGGGCGAGAGGAATAATTTTATGTTTCGCCTATTAATCTTAAAGTATTCCACAAAGTGCGTCATGACGATCAAATGGAAATGTTACAAAAACTTATAGTTGAGAAAAATGGAAATTACCTTCAACTAATTAGAAATACATTTTGGGACGGAAAGGAGGCTGTATGAAAAAGAAGAAAAAAAAAGAAAAGAAAAAAAGAAGCAGAATGGAAACAATCGAAAAGTGTACTCGGCCAAGGGTGTGTTGCATCATCTGGCCTGTTAGCATATTCGTATAAATTCAATACTGGTAACAATTGACAGACTTTTTTAAGTGAGAAAAAACATAACCAAATTTACTTTTGCACCATTTTTCAAAATCAAGATGTCAATGCATCAATGAAATAGCAAGCGCAGTTTAATTTGGTAAAGTTGAATGTAACTGTAAATAGTACGAAACAGAATCGATCAACCATCAGCCAAAATAAGAGGTGCCTTTAAATATTTGCAAATAATTTTCTGTGCGAACAAATGTGAAGTTCTTTTTCTCTCTGCTTTATCTGTTATGGTCATACACTCATGATGGAAAAGTTAAAGCTTTCACATATACACTCCGTAAGTAAAATTACAGCTAGGTCAATTATTGGTAACGATCGGTAGCGTTTTTTTCACGGCCTGTCACGGCCATTCTCTGAATTGCTACAAGATTCTTTTTGTTGTTTTCTTTTTTATTCTTGGTACCATAATTAGATAATCCCTCAACACACTCTGGGTAACAACTGTTCAACTATGTGCCTACTTTGTTTCTTTCCACACCAAGTTTAAAAAATTGTCATAAAGTCAAGAGTTTTACAAAATTTAAGCCAGGCCTGTGTTAGTAAACACTCTGCCATAATTGTGGCTTTAATAGCCCTGTCAATGCATTTAACCTCTGTGTTATAAACCAATCGGAAGGCATGACTCACTTAAAAGCAACATGTGTATGGGAATATGTTACTTCGACTTCCATTGCACGATTTCACACTCAGCCGACGGTTACCGGTGCGAGGGTTTGTTCAAATTTCGTATAAAAATTGGTTTTGAAGGGAATAGTTTTATCAAAACTGAGTACTTTTTAATCACATTGTTGATATATAAAGGTATGAGTTATTTTGGTGTTTGTAACTTTTAAATCGACTTCATTTTTCAAGAGAATGTGTAGCTGGTCATAACCATTGTTTTAGTTTCACTTTTTTGTAAATAAAGCACTGCTTTTATTTTGTTTAGTTTCGCCTGAATGGAAGAAAACAGTTGAGTTAATTAATACTTACAAGAACTAGGTATTGGCATTGTATTCGTTAAATTCGTTTGATGAAATCTGGTAACAGTCGTGACTTGTGATTTTTTTCCATAGCAGAAGTATGATATCGCAGGTCAAGTCTGTTTCTACCAACCCTTTTACAATTTACAATTAACAGTGTTTCTATGTTATTTTTCAGGCTTAGGTAGACAGTGAAAATATGGAAGTGAAATTCCTACGGAGCTGAGGAGTATACAACGTCTCGCCGACCATTAACGATATGTCTTGGATGTCAATGGAAAGAGTACTAAGTTTTAGAGCTATCGACAACCAACTTAAGGGGCAGTATACTTTTTCCTCAAGGTGGAAGAAAACTACAAGAGGATAAAAGAGTGTGCTCATGGCAGCCAATCCTGATACTCGTAGAACATCTATTGAGTAGCTGATGGTCAAGAAATTATATTGTGGAGAAACAACGGCGAAGTTCTAGCCAATCATATGAAGAGACTTTAGCACTTTATTAAATGATTTGCTGAATTTTTCATTACTTTTGTATCTTCATAATTTTAGCATCCAAACAAGACATCTGTATGGGAGCTCGTTTTTTCATTTGTCAGTTTTTCCCCGTCACTTTGGCGTCAATAATTTTTTCACAATGTTTAGAGATCATTCCTTTCAACTTTACATTCTTACACCAACATGCCATTGCTAATTCCATGCAATGAATAAAAAAATCATGTAAAAGTTAATTTTGGCCACAGATAAATAATAATACTGAATTGCAACTGAAACAAAAACATTGTCACTTTTTCGAACGCATGTGGCTTCATGGGGCACATGAAACGAGGTTAAGCTATCTGGTGTTAATTCTAGTATCAGTATACAAGTCTGATTTTACACTAAATGCTTCAAACGATTTTGATAGGAAGGAGGGAAAAAGAGAAAATTGGAAAGAAAAACTATGAGGAAAAATGCTTTTTGTGTTGTTAACTGGGGCAAAAACAAAGTTGACAATCCATTGACAAATCATGGTTTAAGAGCCAATCAATTGTGATCAGTTTCTGGTACTAAAAATTTCCAAGTTGATTACGTGTCTCCTTTTAGTAAAATTGATAGTGCTGAAGGTGTTATAGATATTGACCAAAAATAACGCAACTGGATCGTTCTTAGAAGAAAAATAAGGACTGTGACATCACGAGCGCCAAAAAGGAGTAGATACTAGAAATAATACATGTGATCAGTGTTGTTGTATGAAAGTAAAGCATGGATGATTAATGAGAAAATGAAAGAAAAACTCCACAAAAAATCTGGTTCTTGCAAAGACTATTATATATACCATGGACAAACATGGTCATTACCAAGGAGGTACCGGAACGTACGGTTTGCAAATAAGAACTGCTACAATTTACAATAGTTACACAGATGAGATTCACTGGTCAAGTTGTCAAGCAAAATCCGTTTGAAAATCTGATGTTATCAGGGAAGATAAAGTAGACAACGAAAGAAATACCAGGGCAACATTTTAAGATGGATTGGAAACAACAGGCACAGTGCTTGCATTCCAGAAACCGGTGAAAGTTTAGGAATACGAAAGGGCGGCATTAAATAAATAATAGACTTCTGTGCATGTTTTAGTCTAAAGCATCAGAAGCGGAAAAAACCCAATGAATGAAAAATGTATGAACACTCGCTTCCAGTACAAAGAAAATTTTTGCACTGCAGTGGCTTTTGAGTCTGCTAAAATTAAAACTTATCCACTCGCACAGACACACACACACATATAAATACATAAACATATATATAAAATCCTTATTATAAATTATGGGCTAATAATAGAGGCTTCGTGGTAACCAAAATGATCAACAGCAAAGAGCACCATATCTATCAATCTGATTATAGCGTTTAATAAAAGCTGGTGTGTATTTTAGAGCCTGACCAGGAAATAATCTTTCTTTAAAAACGTAGAGAAAACAATATATGCTTAACTGTTGAGCATATACCAAAATCTTAGCTCAAAAATTTGGCAAAACTAAAAGTTGGATGCATCATGTCATTAAAGCAGAAATTAAAGAGAAACAAGACAAGGAACAGATGGAATATTGGTGCAAGGATGGGATTTGAAATATCGTGCTGTTATTTCGTTGACGGGCAGGCGTTTTGTAAACACTGGGTATGCAGAAAGCTGAAACATTAATGAGAATTTACTATCAACACACAGCAAAAACTGATAAATCTGATAAATGAAACTCTCTTTTATTTGTTTGTTTTGAAGTACATCTGAGATATACCTACATATAAGCCTGAGAAAATATAATCAGATGACCTTATAACCAGGACTTTAGGATATAAATACATATATATATATATATATATATATATATATATAAGATATGATAAGTTGGAAAGAATCAAAAAACTACACAGTCCCGACTGTGTAGTTTTTTTATTCTTTCCAACTTATTATATCTTATATTACGCTCTGCATTTATTTATTGAGCACTTTAATACGGATAACCGAATCGAAAGCTTTATATATATATATATATATATATATATATATATATATATATATATATATATATATATACATATATATAATCTATATAGATTATATGATAGCTCCTACATTTTAATGTGGTAAAACACTGTTGTTGATGACATTTCATATTCATTTGNTTTCCAACTTATTATATCTTATATTACGCTCTGCATTTATGTATTGAGCACTTTAATACGGATAACCGAATCGAAAGCTTTATATATATATATATATATATATATATATATATATATACATATATATAATCTATATAGATTATATGATAGCTCCTACATTTTAATGTGGTACAACACTGTTGTTGATGACATTTCATATTCATTTGTCAATATATATATATATATATATATAAATATAACAATCCTCTTTAAATTCTCAGTATTGCCACAAACAAATGTGGCAATACTGTGTAAATTAGAAAAACACTGCCTACACAACGTTCTTCTCAAATTTCATTATTATACTATACGAGGGGTATTTCGAGTTTACTGTAATAAATTATCAAAGAAAAACACCAAGGAGTAAATTGATAGCTTCTATGTCAATGCTTTAATTTGCCATTTCTCTTCAGGACATCACTTACAGGGTATTACCTACAAACACTTCCTCAGCATTTAACCCATTAATACATTTGTTTAAAGAAGAGGGAATATTTAGTTATGATGCTATTTAGTTAATTTAGTTACCACGGTAGAAATCTACGGACCATTAGATTAGCATTATAGAACAATACATTCTACAAAATAAGGTTTGAATCAGACTACCTAAATAGCAATCAAACATTGGTTACAAGTGAACTGAGAAAAAAATGACCTTTGTTGTACTGCATCAAACCTATGAATAAAACATTACTGCTGTCCATCCGATCCGTCAACAAAAGATAAGAAATAACAAACATGCTGACATACCTTGACGTACATATCACTGATCAGATATCCAAAGAAAAGCCAAGAAGATGACACTATGAACATCATAAGAGATTGGAGAAACGACATTGAACTTGTGTTTTTGTTTCTTAAAACATCACCCTTAAATTGGAAAAAAACAACAGAAAAACTGTTCATGTCAATGTTTGGATACAATTTTCTGTATTACTATTAAAACTAACTGAACAGAAAAACCATACAAATAGGTAATATCAATAATGATCTCAAACACAAATCCTTTATATATTTGTCATTATTTTCAATACATTCGTCATTACATTTTTAGATATTACTCCAATGTATCGTCATTAATGGTGTCCAACTTTTATTTGATTACATAATGTGGGTGAGAAATTAACTTTTTATTTTGATCATATTTTTGGTCCTTTGAAATTGTAAGCAAAACGTAAAGATTAATCCAAACACTGGGTAAGAAAGGGGAAGTTTTAATTTTGTCAATCAATAAGACTTAAGGTCGTTTGGGGGTGAGACTGAGGTTATGGTTTGGGTAACTCTTGACGTTCGGCCACCCAAAATCCAACAACATGTAATCAGATCAAATATACTGCATTGCTGCAAAAAGAAAGATGCCATTTTAATTACTAGGATTTCGTTATCCCTAAAAGTATTTCCTTTGGATTAAAGGAAGTAGTTACCTGTGCACTGTAATGTTGATAAACAAATCATGAATGCCAACCTTTCCAGTTGCAGTGTTACAATCTGATGGGCCATACTTCTGTTATGGATATTTATATATTGGGTGGTCAAGAAATGGAAACTAGGATGCCTCTGTTCAACCTCAAGATACAAACTATAAACACTATGAAACATGCACAGTAAGTATAAAAGCTAACCCTATTTCAGTTTCTTACTATCAATTCTAAATCAAAATTAAATCATTTTGCCAACTCTGAATGCATTGGGTTGCGCCTTATTTACTAACCAGTGTACTATAAATTTTGAACTTTGTTCTTCTCCTTTTCAACTGCACAGTTCCCAAACGCGGGCCTTCGGTACTATGTTTCAGCTTATATAACATATTTAAATTTCTATATAAATAAGTTGCTTTACGAAAAAAATTAATGTTTTTTTCAACTATTAGTTCAGTGTTCCAAGTTCATTTTGGGTGGCTAAACGTGCACTTTTGCAAGGAATTGTATAAGCAACAAAACGAACATGAATAATTTGGCAAAAGAGGTAAGTCCCAAAGGCAGAGTTAAGGCTAAGCTATAGTTTGGCTTGATACTACAATAAAAATAGGAAAGCAGTCATTTATAAAGATTTCCTACCTCTTTACAGTTTGATTGGATTTAATTTTAGCAAAATTGCAATTACAGTTTGGTTTTATTTGTGTCTGCTAATGGAAAAACTGAAAAACAGTTATTATGAAGTATTGAACTTAGTAAAGCCTTTAATACATATCATGCAACATTTTTAACAGAAAGCAAACAAAACTGAAATGAGTAGGTCTATTATTATTAGAACTGGGTATTAAATTTGGCAGAGTTTTATGAAAACCTCCCCTAAAATACAATAATTTTTTCTGTACCCAAAGCCATAAAGCTAAAACCCTTTTCCCTCTAGCAGTAAAATGTTGGTAGCAAAATATGACAGCAACATTGAATACACGAAAATGGTAAAGAAACATGCATAATGGGTATCTAATACACTTACCATAGTAGACAAAGGTGAAGCAAACATCAGGATTGTAACAATGTTGCATGTTATTCCAAATAGTTGATGTGATACTCCAGCAGGAGACAGATAGACAATGATGCAAACAAGCACATAAACTAGAGATGCACCAAGTATCTTTCTCAGACAATTACTCTAAAAAACATTAAACAAACACCAGCTACAGCATTATTTATGACTAAAAAAACATAGAAATATACTGTAGCTGTATGATATTAAAATCCTTGATCTTCCAAACATAGACTGCAATGGCTGCAAAAATGGCAGCATTCTGTATTTCAATTGTCTTACATTAATAGACTACCAAAAATTGCCATTAAATGCAAATAGCACGAGTTATTGTAATAGCTACCAGAACCTTGATTCATCTTTTCAGAGGTAATTCCTTTGATACCTTTATAATTAAAATCTGATATTTTCTTTGAAAATTTCTTTGAAAATTCTTCTTCAATTTCAACTATAATTGTATTCAAAATATTTTCCTTTTTCTCCTCTTAATCTTAGAAAATATTTTTGGCAAACAACTGATTCCAGCCTGGAGGCAAATGAATATTTCATTTTTTGCCAACACAGGGGTAACTGTAGTAAGTTTTGGTGTAAGTTTTTTATGCTTTATGACTATTGTTTATGACTATTCAAAAATTAACCCTAAATCATTGTTTACAGAATTTTACAACTGCAAAAACTGGGCTTCAAAATTGTTTTTATGACTACATTCAGACATTTTAGTTTTTACACCCCTCACACATTAGAGCTTTATTTCAAGTTTAGTAATTGAACTTATAAACCCATCATTGTAAATATCACATTCAGGGAAATGCGGGAATAGTATATCATAATTCTAACTTTGGGAATTCCAGTTCAAGCTTGTCAAGATCATTTCAAATGCTGCAATTAATTTTCTTTTCATTCAACAATTGTTTGCTGTTATGGTTGCATAAGGATTTGGAGATAAAAAAAGGAAATGCAAAAATCTGTATCCTGTTAAATACTGGATTCACCCCCTCCTTGATATTCTCTTTGATACTGCATTGTCATGCTCCTCCCTCACTCCACACCCCACACCCCCCCACCCCCACCACCAACCCACCAACCCACACCCACACATCACAC
>RDPX01000067.1:2472200-2507919 GCA_003991215.1 Morbakka virulenta | reverse complement strand
CCTTTCCCCCCCCCCCCCCCCCCCCCCCACACACACACAATTCCTTTTACTACTGCAATTGTAACCAATCGAATACTAACTGATCTTACAGTTTCTTGATAATTTATATAAAGAAATCATAGAATAAAAATTGACTAATAAGGGAAGGAACCATGGCATAATAACCATCATTAGTGCCAATAGAATCCACGGTAGCCAATGATGCTGCATCATGGATTACCCTGCTAAATAAATAAATATAAATAAATAAATATATACATACATGTATGCATACAAGCAAACAACATACATATATGCATACATGAATTGGTAAATTACCATGCAACTGCTGTCAGTATCATCAAGAAGTACCAGGATACATCTCAGACTGTTCATCACCCACCATCTATCAACCCCATGATGTTGTAATTCCTCTAGGTTACTTTTATCATTGGTCTTTCTTTCCCCACTACCTAAACTAATCCTAATTTCACTGCCTCTCAAATGTAACAGGATCTCAAAATCATTCCTCAGGGTATTTTGACCTCTTTTCTTTAATTTTTCCCTCATCCCTGTCAGTTAATAATCACGGATGATGGTTTTCATTTTTAGTTGTCTTCCAAATAGCTCTGCATCTTCCTTGTCTGTTTGTCTTTCTTTCTTAGTCTGTCTTGCTCTGAGCACATTTTTCTACAGTGTAGCTGTTTCTTTACACATATTCTTACACACATTCTTTACACATATTCTCTACTTCCCTAATAAGCTGACTATTTATTGTTCCATTTTCATCTAATGGTGATCCTAATAATTCTTTCTTTGTTGGTTTACTTCAACCAGTCTTATCTCCTGCTTTTTCCTGGTTGCTTTCAAAGTTGTTTCCAATGTCAATAGAGAACTGTATTAAACCCCTCTTAGTATTTATAAATCATTTCTTTTTTTCCTCTTAGTTTTTTAGAATTTCTCTCGGTAAAATATAGTATCTGCTGTTGTTCTCCATGTCTGATGTTACATTTTTTCATCTGTACTTGTTAACAACTGGTCCTGATCCAATTCAAAATCTGTATTATTACCCCATTCACCAGTATACAACCAATGCAGCCTCTGCCTTTTTCATCATTAAATTCAAGTGGATTTGTGGTTTTGTCTGTGGTAAATTATCTGTTAGTTACACACCATGTTTCTATGTTTATATCCTGTGTGAAATTAGGTTGAATTCTATGTAAGCTTTTATAAGTCCCTTGTCTACTACAGTGCTACTCCTTTTTTTTCAGTGTCTGTTTTACAAACTAAAGCTTTTTCATTCTCTCGAAGGAAATATCTCCTTTTTGACTCTTGTGTATATTGTATGTTATGACAACATCCAATTTATACTACCTGATGTCTCCTGTTGTCATTTCTACCAGGTCACTTATTCTTTCTGGTTGTCCAAACATTCAATTTCTCACAAGTTGAACAATAAGCAAAACTGAAACTAAGTTGTTCTAGAAGTAGCACTATGCCACATAGTGAATTTCTCATATCTTACTTGCAGCTGATAGGAAGATAAAAATCACATTTCCCCGCAAGGTAGTCAATATTCGTTAATAGTTTTGGTTTTCTATGGGATCCTTGGCAAGAGAAAGTAACTGGCTTTCCATTTCCTTGCTATTTGCTCTGTTGGTATCTTGTCATAAAAGTACTAGGAATAACTTGAGAGAAATCTCTCTCCTTCTGGACTTCTTGAATAATCATACACACAAATATATGCATACACACATACAGACATATATCATATATAGATATGATATATATTTGATATTTGATTATCCATTAACTAGTTAATTAATGATTCATCAACTAACAGTGCCAACAACAGTAAATACTGCACACCTTTGTGGGACCATCAGTAACAAATCTTAAGTACATGATGATACAGCCTGCTTGAATAATCATCCCAGACAAGTTGACTCCTACAATTACCCAATTTCGTACTGTGTAGCCATATGATGTCCAGAGCAAACAACTACAATGAAACAAAAACAACAATAACTTAACCTCAAAGTAAATGACAAATAAAACAGAAAACAATTAGATGTAACATATTCTTAACTATTGTGCAACACTCAAACTTGGATTCCTGCAACACCCCAATTTTCACTAATCCATTTGTCTTTTCTTCTGGCAATAAATAGCTCTTACCAACTACATAATGAACTACTCCTGCAGAATTTGCTAATACTGCTGGCAAATATTGTCTTCTCTCTTTGCCTCCTTTGATTTCTGCAAACTCACTTTATTGAAACCTGTCACTGGTGGGAAAGTGATTGAAAATCTACAGTAAGTTCAGAACCTTCTGTCTTCAAGTGAGTATTTTCCAGTAATCTTTTAGCTTTAAAGTTTTACATTGTGTTCTTTACCATACTGTTATTTGTGGATTTAAATCACAAAACCAGACAACAATTATAAGTACAATGTATACAGCAAAAAAGAAATAAAGATGTATATTGATCCAGGATATTTATCATAAGTTGTAAGCTTTTTCTGAGCTGTGATTCTAGAAGTACTTGTCCTATAGTCACAGCCTGATAGTATGCAATACACTGTGAATACTATGCTATACCAATTTATTGTCCTATAAAGTTATAACCTGCAGTTTTAGAATCTGAATGTTAAATATACTGTACCCCAAGTTTCATGATTACACTGTTTATTTTGTTTAAGCTGCTATATTTTGAAGGAAAGTGATCTCAAAATTGCCAAACTCTTTTACTTTGAAAATTCCAATAATCAGGGAAAATTAGAGTGACCATAACTTCTAACCTAACTGAGAGAATCGCCTCCAATTATCTCAATCTTTTAAATTTGCAGCAACAAATATATTTTCTTCAATCTACGGCAGAGTAGTTACAAATTTCATAATCCTTGGTCAAGTTGAGATGGAATTACTGATTTTGACCATCACCAAGACACTATACTTCTACTTGTCATCATCATTATCATCATCATCAAATGCCAGTATTCTGGTCCTCCACCTCTGCCATAGAGATAGCATGTGAAAGTGGACAGGCAAATCACTTAAAAATTATAAAACAACACAAAACTTTGTGAGTTTTAAAAATTTAATGTTTTATATACATCCATTTTTACATATCAAATACCATTATATCTAAAATACATATAACATCAGATCAACAAAAATCTAGCATGGCACATCAAATAATGATTAAAATGTTACTGCAAAAATAAATTAATCCACGAATGTTACAAATGATAAGTTCTACTTACTTCAAGAAAGTCAGCACAAATGGAAGAAAGTTAATATCTCTTACAGATTTTTCCCTTTTGATTCTCAAGCAAATAAATCTGTGGTGCAAAAAGACAAAAACTCATGAAATATATGTAATCCTGTAAATGTATGTCTCTTATGTCTGTCTCTTATCGAAATTTCTGAAGCACTTCTTCTATGGCTTTGTTTATGTATTGCGTCTCGAGTCGTGTAAAATTTGTTTGTGATGTAAAAGTTGTTGGGTTTTTTTATGTTATTATTTTGTCAAAGTAGAAGCCTTAACATCTGGCTGTTTGGAGTTTGCTCCTAATTTTATATATAGATGGTGAGAGTAAATCATTACCATAAAAATTGCTCAATGAACTTGAATTCAGAGCTAGATATAAAGTAATAAAACGGAAAGAAACTAGGCTGTTATCTTGGGACTCGGTTTCGTATCCCTACACTCATCAGTTAAATAGAATCAAATTACACTGAAAAAACATTTCAAATTTCTATCAAATTGACAAAATCCCCAGAGGCTTATTACATTTTTTTTTTTATTTTTTTTTTGGTTTTAACGTCATTTTCCCCCCAGCAATTGGGGCTCAGACGGTGCCCTTCAGAGGGACTTTGATTTCAGAGACTTATTACAATGTAGAATTAAAAAAAGTAGATTCAACAATTAAAATAAAAAAGGAATAAATGCTAAGTATTCCTTACTTAGATTACTGTGTCATTCTTTATACGTTTAACCACCAGAATTTGGGGCACACTACTACCTATGCGCGACTATGGCCTGACCTTGGGCTCTTCTCACATAACGTTTAAAAATGTGCTTGGGTACTTACGTTGAAGTAAGGAAGAAGGCAACTGTGACCACTGAACAGAAAAATTGGGCGCCATGAAGAGCATCTTCCATCGGATACCCGAAAACATACTCTGGACTGATGGTATGGCCATCCATGGTTGAAACAACCTTACCGAATCCCACTTGGTAATTCCAATTGAATTAAAGAAGAAATTATTGTTGGCATCAATAATTACCTTTGCCTCTTTTTCATGATTAATTTGTGCAGGAACGAGGATATGGAATGACATCTTGTGAAAAGTGAAGTGCTCAAGTGAAAAGGAGACTCGGATGGCTGGGCCATTAACTGCGCTTGCATGGATCAACACCCGTCAGGCAAGCCCAAAGTGAATTTTCTGAGACCAGTGAAGAGACCACGCGGAAGACCCAAAACCACCTGGGTCAGTGTGGTCACACAAGAATTGGAAGAGTTGGGTTTCAATTTCAGTGAAGCCTTGAAGCTGGCTCAAGACCGAGATAGGTGGAGACCTGTGATTCTCAGAGGGAGAAGTGCCGAGTCACATCAGTGGCGTCACAGCACAGAAGAGAGAGAGAGTGTGTGTGTCTGTTCTGCACTGCAACGAGGTGCCAATTTAAACCTTGCCCCAAAAACTACCAGAAGTATTAAAAATTGTAGTGCAAAGTAAATATGCAAGGAAAAGTACTCTTATATAATACATCTTCAAAACTGTCAAAAACTTTGGTTTTCTTCATCAAGATTACAACCCTGGGATTGACAGTTTATAGGGTAACCCAGAGCGAGGAGTCTGAGGCACTACAAATTTATGTTCATTGGATGCCTTCCGTTCAACACACGTGTTATATAATTTATTGACGTCTTTGTCTTCACTGGCTCAAAATACGCGGTACACGTTAGTTAACACTTCCATGTTTATTTGACATGACGACTAACAACTCCATGTGACATAACGGCTGTGAAATTTCTTCAGTAGTGTCTCTGATTACAGGATGGAGTACGTTGTTTGACTCTGTTGATTTCTTTTTATTTCTTTTTTTGTTCAAGTTATTCAGTTCATGTTGTGCAAAGAGGGCAGAAACATACAGAAATTTGAATATTTAGTTTGATTAAGCATAAAACATTTATGTTATTCCTTAAGTATGATAAAATTTTAAAAAGGCCTTATTTTTTCTCTCGAGTTCTTGAACAGCAGTTGCAAATATTTTGCAAACCTCGATAATTTCTGTTCGATTCCTCTAGATTTGTAGAAACTTAGGCATATTAAAACGACTCTGACTTTGATCGTTATTCAGTAGGTTTATGACAATTTGTTTTTTTCTTGATCTTCTTTTATTCTTCTCTAATTGAGAACTCTGTTATACTCTCTCCAATGGTCAGTTTTTTTTCGATTTTTTAACTTTCAGGAGCATTCGACCACACTGGGCCATAATTTTACTGTTGTCTTTGTTCCAGCAAGGTTCTGGATTTCCTCCGGTTGTCTTGGAGACAACTGGTGCATGGCGGAAAAATAAAAGTCACGACGGTCTTCTTCTTCTTCTGAGTTCCTTATCTTTTCAGGACGTTGGAGATCATGGTCTTCCATCTATTTCTCTCTTTTGTCAGTGCTAAAATTTCACAGTCACTCCTCTTGAACTGGAGATCCTTGTTCAAGCTGGTAATGAATTTCAGTCTCTGTCTTCCTCTACTTTTCTTTCCTTCAATCTTCCCTGTTAACACCAAGTTTTCCATTCCTTCACATCTCATTGCATGACCCAGAAACTGCAGTTGTCTTTTTCTAATTACCTTCATCAACTTTCTTTTCATTCCTGCTCTCTCTAATACCACTTCATTGCTCACTTTGTCAGTCCAAGATATTCTAAGAATTCTTCTCAGGAACCACATTTCCACTGCTTCTATTCGTTTCTTCATGCTTTCATTGATGGTCCAAGCATCACACCCATAAAGCAAAACAGACCACACATAACATTCTAGGACTCGAATCTTAGTTTTTACTTGCAGCTGCCTGTTCTTGAAAACTAAACTCATTTTACTAAAAGCATCCTTCGCCAAAGTGATTCGTTTCTTTATTTCGTTCACACATCTTCCATCTGATGTTATCAAACTACCAAGATAAGTAAACTTTTTAACATTCTTTACAAATTCTCCATTGATAGTTAAAGTACACTTTGGGGATACACTTTTCTTTGATATCACCATACATTCTGTTTTCTTGATGTTAATCTGGAGTCCTTTCTTTTCACTTTCTAACACTACTTTATTTAAGATGTTCTGCAAATCCACTTCACTTTCAGCTATCAATACAGTGTCATCAGCATATCTTAAGTTATTTATGTTTACACCTCCGATTTTCACTCCAGGCATGTTCTTGATACCTCTTAAGATGATTTCACTATACAGATTGAACAGATCCGGTGATAGAACACATCCTTGTCTTACTCCTCGTTTGATTGAAGACCACTTGCTCATTTCTCCATCAACCCTGATAGCTGCCATCTGTTCCCAGTATAAGTTCTGAATTAATTGCAAATCTTTTCCATCAATTTCTAAGTCCTTCAACATTTTAAACAATTCATGGTGCCTCACTTTATCAAATGCTTTGCTGTAATCAATAAAGCACAAATACAAATCCTTCTGGACTTCCACTGCTCTTTCAGCCATCATTCTTATGATAAAAATAGCATTTCTGGTACCTTTTCCCTCTATATATGCATTTTGCTCTTGTGAGATCTCGTGCCTTATTTTGATCTTCATTCTGTTCAACAGAATTTTCAGGATCAGTTTCATCATGTGGCTCATTAGGCTGATGGTCCGGTGTAGTTCGCATTCAGTTGCACCAGGTCGTTTTGGCAAAGCTATAAACACTGATTTGCTGAGGTCAGCTGGAATGTACCCTGTGTTGTATATTTTGTTTGCAATATCAGTTATTTTTTCTACTCCAAACTCGTCTAGCTCTTTCACCAATTCTATGACAATGTTGTCAGGTCCTGCTGCTCTTCCTTTCCTCATTTTTTGAATAGCAAACTGAACTTCTGCTTTCATTATAGTTGGGCCTTCCTTTTCTTTTCTTATCACTGTCTTCTCTCCTCTTTCATCTTCAAATAATTCCTCTATATATTCTGTCCACCTGCCAAGGATCTTTTCTTTTTCCAGAATAATACTGCCATCTTTGGCTCTTATGCATCCACTAGAAGTACAGTTTTTCTTTCCAGTTATCTCCTTAATTTCGTGATATATGTTCCTTGCATCTTTATTTTTCAGTTCTTCAATTTTCTTACACTTGCTATTGAGCCAGTTTTCCTTTTCCTCATTACATTTCTTTCTGATGTTGTTATTCAGTTCTTTGTACTTATCAATTTTCTGCTTTGCAGCCCTTCTCTTATCCATCAATTCGAGTATTTCATCAGTCATCCACTTTTGTTTTGCCCTTTTCTTGATTTTAGGAATGACACTTTCAGCTCCTTGTACTATGGCATCCCGAAAAATAGTCCATTCATCGGGTGTTTCACCTTCATCTTTCAAAGCGTTGTAACGATTTTGAACCTCCACTTTAAACTGCTGTTTTAATACCCTATTCCTACTTAAAAGGGATACCTCCAACTTTGGTGTTATTTTGGATTTTTTCAGTTTCCTCAACTTAATCTTCAGGTGGCACATTAACAACGCATGATCGCTGCCACAATCTGCTCCTGGGTAACATTTCACCTGCTGAACTGCATTTCTGAACCTCTGGTTGATTGTTATGTAATCAATTTGATTTCTTGCTCTGTCTCCTGGACTTATCCATGTATACAGTCGTCTTCGATGGTGTTGAAACCAAGTGTTCATAATGACCTGACTATTTTCCTGACACCATTGGATCCACCTTTCACCTCTTTCATTTCTTTCACCAAGCCCATGTGGTCCAACTGTATTTCTTTCTCTTCCTTTTCCCACTTTGGCATTCAAGTCACCCATAATCAACACTATCTCCTGTGACTTACACTGCTTTTTTGCTTTTTCTATTTCCTCATAAAAAGTCTCAACCTCCTCATCTGTATGCTCTGATGTTGGAGCATATACCTGAATGATAGATAAATTAAAAGGCTGCCCCTTTAGCTTGACTAACAATACTCTTTCAGAAATAGCCCAGAATCCGATCACACTCTTTGCCCTGTCTTTGTCCAGCACTATTCCAACACCATGCTGATGTTTTTCTCCACATGAGTAGATTACAGTTGTCTCATCACTAACCATTTTTCCTGCTCCTGACCATCTCATTTCACTTATTCCCAAAATGTTTACTTTCAGTCGATCCATTTCTTGCTTTACATTTTGTAGCTTTCCTTTTTCATACAATGTTCTCACATTCCATGTTCCTATTTTTAGATGTCGTTTTTTGCAAACAGTAGTTTGATTACGGTCTGGGGTCACCTGTTGTATATGACCATCCCTACCGGACGAGGTGTCTCTACTGGATATAGAGGAGACCCCATTCACGTCGTTAGATTTTCTTTCATAAACAGGTTTGACCATGATGTTACTAGGCATGATACAGCAGTGGTTTGCCTTTGCCTTCTGTCGGGTTTGTTTCTTGAGAACACCAGCTCTAGCTAGCTGCCGTTGACCCATACAGGGTTCTTTCGCCTTCTCTGGTTGCTAGCCACCATCAGCCTTTGGTCAGCCAAGACCACCCACAAGGCAGTGGGAGCGAAAAGCTATCTCTCTCTGGTCAGTATTTATTGTCACCAGCCACAAGGAACAGTGCTCTTGGGACAACGTAACCCAGTGAGGGAGGCATTTGGGTGCTACACCTTGCCCAGTCTTGACAGAAAGAATTTTGAAAATGGATAGAAGAAAGATCTTGAAAGCATGTATAAGATTCTTATTAACATATTCGGCAGAAGTACAAAAAGAAACTGAAATAAAGAAAATCAAATCTTGTATCTATAGGCAAAGACGTTTGACGATGTGTGGTTTGAGCAGACTTAAAAGTGAAAAAGAGTAGTTTCTATTTATAGACTTCAATCAGGATGTACTTAACAATGTATAAACATCTCCTATTAGAGTATTTGTGTATGTACAACATCTCAGGTACATTGGACCTTTCCTTGCAAAAAGGCGCCGAAATAAGTAAATCTTTCATAAAAAAAACATATAACAAATAAGAATTATTTCTTAAAGGAGAAAGATGAAGTGTTAATCAAGGTGATTATGATTTATTATTATTATTATTATTATTAGTAGTAGTAGTAGTAGTAGTAGTAGTAGTAGTAGTAGTAGTAGCAGTAGTAGTAGTAGTAGTAGTAATAGTAGTATTCTTATTGTTATTTCGTTTTGAAGCTCGGTTTACAAACCGAAAGATATTAACTGAACGTCACGTTGCGACTCACAACCTTAGATGGTCAATGCAAAGGCAGATTCCTTGTTGTTCCCACAAGCAAGCCTTATGTAAAGTTCCAAAATGAGAATGAAGGAAATCTTTTTCTAGCCAATCGTGGACATCCTTAGATATATTACCCAATGCTCAAATGATAATGGGAACCACTTGTACTTCCCTACAATTCCAAATTCGTTTCAATTCTTACTTGAAGTCTTGGTATTTTTATTATTATTATTATTATTATTATTATTATTTTATATTTTGAATTTCCTTTGTTTAAATACGATCAGTGCCAAGTCCCATCCTGGGAACTCAAGCAATAGAAAGAATAACGAGGCTAAACTCTACATAGAAAGAAATTTATGGAAGATATGTGATGTACCCATAAGTGCGATCTTCTGTATTTCAGAAAGAGATATATGTGCATTTTTTGATACCATTCCAAGAGCTCCAACAACAACAGGACTTGTAATGGTTTTTAGATGCCACATTTTTATTATTTCTATTTCAAGATCCTTATACTTACTAAGTTTTTCAAATATTTTAATGATGTGTTACTATTAGCAGGAATGCTCATATCTATAAGGAAGCAGGTCTTATCTTGATGGTTCTTAATGACAATGTCTGGTCGGTTTGCCTGAATAGTTCTGTCAGTTTGGATACTGAAGTCCCAGAGTATTGTGATAAAATTGTTTTCTGTTACACAAAGTGGTTTTTGTTCCCAGCAATATTTATCGTGAGTAATTTCAAACTTATTACATAACATCCAGTGGATATATTGACCGACTCTGTCATGGCGCTCCTGATATTTTGTTGGGGCCAGTATGAGGCAAACGGACACTATATGGTCAATAGTCTCCTTATGCTGATTACATATTCTACATGAGGGATCAACGCCAATTTTTAAGACATTGGCTTGAAAATTTCGCCCCTTTTATTATTAATATTATTATTATGTTTTCCAACCGGTGCTAACCTAAAAGCAGATAACAACCAGTTATCAAAGGTTTTAGGTCTTCTTTTCTTCTCTGCTCTCAAATTGAGAGAACTTTCCTTAAAATCCCTGCAGTTCCCAATAGTGCTGTTTTCTGTATTATTTCTAATCTAGCATCGCCCCTAAACCTTTCCAGGTGATTCCTACAATCTTTAGATACCGATCCCGGTGCTCCAATTACAACATGTATAATCTTAGCCTTTCTAAGATTCCACAGTTTTGTATCCTTCTCCTTAAGGTTATGGTATTTCTCTATTTTCTCGGTTTCTTTCTCCTTCGCTCTTGAGTCACCTGGGACAGCTATATCAACTATTGCAGCTTCTCTCTTAATTTTGTCGACAAACACAATGTCTGGTTTCTTTTCAACTACCTACTGATCACATTGGACCATGAAGTCCCAAAATATCCTGAAATTGTTGTTTTCTATGACTCTTTCTGGTTTTTGGTTATACCAAGCATTTGCTCTATGTAAACCAGCTTGTCCATACAATAACCAGTGAATATATCTTGCAATATTATCATGTCGTTTTAAATTCTCTTTGAGCTAACTTGCTACATTCACTAACAACATGCATGACACTTTCTCCCCTCTGATTACACATCCTACACAAAGGTGATTCAGCTGTCTTATCAATGTGAAATGTCACAAAATTTATCCTTAGCGATTGCTCCGGAGGACCACAAATTAGTGCTTCCATTAGAATTTTCAGGTCACCCTTCTTTAGCCAAAACAATGAGTCACTCCAACTTACATCCTTGTTATTCCTTATGTACTGACCGTAGAGTCTTTTCTCGTTCACCAGTTCATTCTTTGCACCCCTTTTTAGTACAGCAGGGTCTACTGACTCTTCAACTTTCAAATAGCCATGAACCTGGAACATTTGGAGCATGTCCTCCGTACTCCCTTTTAAATCCCAAGCAAGATTGTTCTCTTCAGACTTAACAGTGTTTGTATTTTTTCCTTTCAATCTCGTTCTCTATCTTTTCGTTTGATGTAGAGTCTGTCTACATCGCTGTTCGGGTTCATACCTTTTTAGGTCGTCAATAAAAAACAGATTATTTATCTTCGCATCCCTTAGTGTATATCTGACAAAGGTATCACGCAGATAACAAATAACAGAGGTGATAGGCTGTCTCTATGAAATATTCCTCTTCTGATATCAACTTCCCCAAGTGACTCTCCTCGCGCAGTCAGTTCAGTCTTNAGCATCGCCCCTAAACCTTTCCAGGTGATTCCTACAATCTTTAGATACCGATCCCGGTGCTCCAATTACAACAGGTATAATCTTAGCCTTTCTAAGATTCCACAGTTTTGTATCCTTCTCCTTAAGGTTATGGTATTTCTCTATTTTCTCGGTTTCTTTCTCCTTCGCTCTTGAGTCACCTGGGACAGCTATATCAACTATTGCAGCTTCTCTCTTAATTTTGTCGACAAACACAATGTCTGGTTTCTTTTCAACTACCTACTGATCACATTGGACCATGAAGTCCCAAAATATCCTGAAATTGTTGTTTTCTATGACTCTTTCTGGTTTTTGGTTATACCAAGCATTTGCTCTATGTAAACCAGCTTGTCCATACAATAACCAGTGAATATATCTTGCAATATTTTCATGTCGTTTTAAATTCTCTTTGAGCTAACTTGCTACATTCACTAACAACATGCATGACACTTTCTCCCCTCTGATTACACATCCTACACAAAGGTGATTCAGCTGTCTTATCAATGTGAAATGTCACATAATTTATCCTTAGCGATTGCTCCGGAGGACCACAAATTAGTGCTTCCATTAGAATTTTCAGGTCACCCTTCTTTAGCCAAAACAATGAGTCACTCCAACTTACATCCTTGTTATTCCTTATGTACTGACCGTAGAGTCTTTTCTCGTGCACCAGTTCATTCTTTGCACCCCTTTTTAGTACAGCAGGGTCTACTGACTCTTCAACTTTCAAATAGCCATGAACCTGGAACATTTGGAGCATGTCCTCCGTACTCCCTTTTAAATACCAAGCAAGATTGTTCTCTTCAGACTTAACAGTGTTTGTATTTTTTCCTTTCAATCTCGTTCTCTATCTTTTCGTTTGATGTAGAGTCTGTCTACATCGCTGTTCGGGTTCATACCTTTTTAGGTCGTCAATAAAAAACAGATTATTTATCTTCGCATCCCTTAGTGTATATCTAGCGGACATCTTTCTAAGGACTGCTGACAAAGGTATCACGCAGATAACAAATAACAGAGGTGATAGGCTGTCTCTATGAAATATTCCTCTTCTGATATCAACTTCCCCAAGTGACTCTCCTCGCGCAGTCAGTTCAGTCTTGCAATTCTTTATTGTCCCCTCGACAAATTGTTCTATATTTTCTGAGATGTTAACAAGTTTCATGTACTCCAGAATCCAGGAGTGTGAGACCATGTCATAAGCCTTCTTGTAATCGACCCATGCCATGGCCGGACTCTTCTGTTTTCTCTTGTTGTCTGCAAAGATGGCTCTATCAATAAGGGGTTGGTTCTTCGTACCCCTATTATTATTATTATTATTATTATTATTGAATTAACTAACAATACAATTTCCATCCTATATATCAAATTACAAGATACTAATGAAAATGAAAGTCAGCCATTATCATCTAATCATGCTTACGGTAGCTTATGAGTAATAATACCACCATTTTACTACCCTAAGCAGCCTTGGATGGCTTGAGTTACCAATTTTTGTTAGCTTGACATCAGACACCTCAAGTCAATAGTCCCGATAACATTTTTCTTATTATAGATTACCTTTCCCAAAGTACTGTCTTTTGGATTTCTCTCAATAATACTTGGAGTTCTTTCTCATAATCAAACTCAAAGATTTTTTGAATGTCCGTTTTTAGTTCTTTCATTCCTCCACCAATACATCCAACAACTATTGGAACCACTTTTACGTTATAAGCTTCCCGTCTTTCACGTATCTCGAAACATAATTGTTCGTATTTCTTAATCTTTTCATCTCGTTTAAGACGTCGGTTCATTTCGTTTGGACATGCCGTATCGACTAGCAAAATAGTTTTCTTCTCTCCATCTTCTAAGGTAAGATCTGGTCTCCTCGCGGTGCAGTTCGTTCTCATTCGGTGTTCCCAATCCAAATACAGCTTCTTGCCTTCATTCTCTAACACTTTACCCTTTCCTATCTCTGGGTGTACTACTTTGTTCCTTCTGGAAGTAATCCTTTCTCCATTGCCCATTTGACTGCCAAAACTTTGAGTGCATTGTTGTGTCGTATCACATATTCTGATCCTGCAACCATTTTACATCCAGACAGAAGATGCTGTATTATCTCTCGCTGTTCCCCACACAACCTACATTCATTGGTATCATTGAGTCTTCTTCCACACTCTTGATCCCACCATCTGCTCCTGTAAAGTGAATATTGATGCCGTTTTTCTTGGATTTGTATTGCACTTTAACCATACGTAATCTTCCTTTTCGTATCTCAATGTAATATCGCTCTGCAGTGGTTTCTCTGCTAACTTTCTTTCACGGTTTCATTATGTCCTGAATCTAACTGTTTCTTCGCTTTTTCCACGCCTCCTTTCAATCATCAAATCTTTCTTTACAAATTGTTACATGTCCTTCGTCAAATGTTACATCTACAGCCACCCTTTTCATTGCTGCTTCCGCATCTCTCTTTAATAAGAAATGCTCTTTATTCAATGCATTTTTCCATGCTCCTGATCTAATTGTCAGTCGATGTTGCCATATAACATGTTACTCTTGTTTTGGTTTCGTCATACACGTCTTTGAAACTTTTAAGTCCTCTTCCACCATCACAACGTCTTGCGTATAATCTCTCATTATTTGTTTGCTTTTCATGAAAACCTTCTCTCCGCAAAATACTTTTCACAATTTTATCTAGTTCGTCTATTTCTCCTTTTCCAAGATGAACTACATTCATCACATACCTTGCCACTGGTATTACACGGCAATTTATAGCTTTCATCAAGTTTTGATCATTCAGGTTAAGTCCTACTAGATGGTCCATGCTCTTTCGGATTTCTTTGTTCACTCTTTCCATTACTCTTTTTACATCGATTTTATCCGCTTGTTCACACCCCAGTTTCTGCAGTATTTTCTTTTCCTTTCTGGTTGATTTCATTTTAGTCTTCCTCCTGTGTATTTCATTGGATGTCCATGCTAAAATCTGCCTCAATGATTTTATCTTTTCTTGCTTTTTCTTATCCTCCTGTTTATCTGGTTCGGATGGATTGCTTCTTTTCTCCTCTTTCCGTTTCTTTTTATTCCGTATCTCTCTTCCAATGGCCTTGCCATCGTGTAGACCGCATCTACCACTTTTCAGATATCAACATTGTTGGTGAGGTGCTTTTCTAACACCTTGTTTGCAGTGTCGATTTCCTTTTTTCGAAGCCCTTTTTTCAACTTTACTAGTCTTTCTCTGTTTGGAATACTGATTTTTGTTGTCGACGTCAGTGAGGCTATTACATCTTCAAATCTCATTCTCAAAGTCATAGTCTCTTCTTCTTCGTGATTTTCGTTTTCATTTTCGTTTTCCGAACTTTCACCATTTTGACTGAATTCATTGTCGTTTTCTTCTGACTCAGCATTCTGAATCATGTTGTCATTCTCTTCGTTCCTATCGTGTTCAACATTTCCCTGGTCGATATCTTATGGCTCCACATTTTCTCCATCTCTGACCTCTATGAGATTGAGTAAACCTAGCTGCATTATCTCGGAGATTTTGTTTCGAAACATGACTTTTGCCAGGGAGTATTTCGTCCTACTTTCTTTTCAGTCTCAGCAAAAATTCAGTACCTCTAGTTTTCTCTTCGTCTGCGACTCGGACTAACCACTTCTTCTCATCATCAGTATATGTTGACAAGTGGTGTCTTGTTTGGGCCTCTCCATTTGTGACAGCTCTGATTCCAGCTACGTTTTCTCCCTGGAGTGCTCCTTCTTCGGTGTTATTGATGTCATTTGGTTGAAATTGATTTTGATCTATATCTCCCATAAAACGTTTTCAAAATAAGCACGGGTCACAAGTCGATCTAGAGTTGCCCGGCTCTCTAGACAAGGCAATTGATTTTGGCAGTGTCGCCACTTCTACCAGGTTCCACGATCGGTGATCTCATAACGCAGCGGTCATTCACCATTATCGGCACGTTACCTTCGGGTTGTGAGTATAATTGATCGTGTAACCTCCACTAGATGATTTGCCACTCATGGCTAAAGAGTTACATCTACCCAAACAATTGTTCGTGTAGTATCCACTAGACGGGCTGTCTTCCCAGACTAAAGAGCTCCGTCTGCCCTGGTTTTGTAATTAGAGATTTTCCTTCTCCTAGAACATCTACTGGCAACGTTAACGAGCTTGTTATATCCGGAGCACTGGTTATTTAAAGGTGTCAGATACTAGCCTTTCGCCCCTTCTGCTGTTAGTTTCAAACAGTTCTGCCACGTGAAGGCCAAGAGTTGGATTTAAACTGCCAAAGGCTTCATTTTAAACTTGCCATTGATATATTTTGTAGGTATCGGAGGCTCAACTTCCTCAACCATCTCGGTATTAGCAGTCCTTCAGAACCTTACTATTATTATTATTATTATTATTAATTATTATTATTATTATTATTATTACTATTATATAAGGTTAGATTAAGAAATTATTATATAAAGCGAACCTTTCAAACCTACTGCTCTTAGAATTAGACATAACCGATTTTGAAAATGTGCATCATTTTTTTTGGGGGGGGGATTACCCTTCTTATTTAAGGGTAAAAATATTGAAACATTCTCAATAGGGTTTAAATCTCCTAGACTATGGACCCAGAGAGAATGGTATCTTTTAAGTACACCATCATTATTCTCATTATCCGTTTTGTCAGAACATATCATTTTTGAGGTTTATCAGTAACTTATTGGGAAGTAAAATAAATACTTTTAGTGATATTTTTTCTCATTAATTTTATACTGATGGTGGGTGAATATAAATTCTTCTACTAATGTGAAATGCTTTCCTTCTTTGAGGAAATTTGTGATTCTTTATTCCTTTGCATGACATCATTTTGCATCTCATTATTTGATGTTTTGAAGTGCAATCATACTTTTACTGACTTTCACTTCTTCCTGGGTAGTAATACAGATGCAGAGGAATACTTGTGCTTCCATACTTACGACTGATATCAGGTAAGAAAATGTAATAAGTGAAGCTGTACTTCACATTGAATGTTCAGAGAAAGAAAAGGGCAAGTTTATCTAGGAGCTGGAAAGTCTACGCCCTGGTGTGAAGAGTAAAAATGTTAATGACTGGTGTAGACTTCAATGGTCCTGTTGGCTAAGGTAGAAGTGACTGTGCATAACAACAGGAAAAGAAATTGGATTGAGAAGTCTGAAAAAAGAAGTATAGAAGAAATGCTGTGAAATAAAGGATATTACAATAAAAACTGCTACTGAAACATGAGCAAAAAACGAGAAAAACCTTTACACACAAGAGATTGCGTGTGGCATCAAGAGGTACAGTTGTGATGGAGAAGGAGAAGCCTCCAAGAAGCTCAAGGAGAAGGGAAAATCTAGAAGTATAACACCAAAAAGACTGGGACAAATGCAGAAAGTAGAAAATGGCAAAATCAGAGGTAGCTAAGATCAAAGCAAACCATTAAAACAAATGGTAAGATGAACCTGATACCAAAAAGACTGCAAAGCACTACTCCATCGGCTGCAGACATATAAAGCTTTGTAACCATGTGATGATGCTGTATGAGGAGAAGGTTAGACAAAAGCCTTAGAGAAAATTAGTTGAGATTGACAACATGAAGCTGAGGATTATATACAAATGCAACAATGGACACAATTTTTGTACAGTCACAATTAAGAAGAGAAAGGCTCTGGAAGGAAAGAGAGGTATATACATACATTGGCTTCGTAAGTATAAAGGAAGTTCCTAGGGAACTTGTGTACAAGGGGTTGAGACAACTGTGTGATAGTTAAAAGGCGTAAGTTGTGATGAGCCTATAAACATATTATAAAACCTTAATAAGAAGGGTGGCAGGAGATAGAGCTCATTTTACAGCCAGAAGAAAACAACATCAGACACTGGCATTAAGCCCTTCATTTTTTGTAGTAACTTTGACACAACCCGAGATGAGATGCTTAAGGATGCACCCGAAACACTTTACTTATAGAAGACGTATTCACTCTAGCTGTAAAGGGATATTACAGCAAAGAAAAGAGCAGTGGCAGGAAACACTTAAGAAGAAAGGCCTAAAATAAAAAGCAAAAAGGTAGAAAATTGATGTTAAGCAGGCAGGACATGCAAGTATTAAGAGATCTTGGATCTATTGGGAAGAGAAAAGTGAGTAAGGAAGAAGTAAATTTAAGAATAAAGAATGGCTGGAAGAAGTGAAGAGAGAGATTCCAGTATTAAATGACAGTAATAAACCATTTTAATGCAAGAGTCCTTTATATAAGACAGCAATTAGTTCTACTACACGGAACTGTGGTCTTGCCTTTAAAGAAGCCCCTCTTAAAAATTAAAGAAACGGAGATAAAAGTGGCGTGATGAAAGGCAGAGATATCACCATGAAAATACAGAATAAACACTAACATTAGAAGGCATTTCACGACTGTTGCATTGGAAAGTAAGGGAAGGTAGGTCAGGTTCTGATGCTTCGATCATATAATAAAGGGAAAGGATTACAACATTACAAAGAAACCGTACCAACACTTAATAACAGACAAATGGAATCGAGACTGCTAGAGATTGAATAGGAGGCACGCAGTCACAAGAGACATAAATGGGATGAAACCACTGGAAGTATAATTTGTAACTCGGATAATATGAAAGAGAAAATGCCAAGTAGCCGATCTGAAATAAGTCGAATGAAGATTAAAGAAAACGTTATTATTGACTCCCATATTATTGCAGTCTGATTTGCTTTCAAGCTGGTTCTACAATTTTCTCTAATACTTTTATGATAAACAGATATGATTTAACTCTGTTTTCCGACAATTTGTGCCATGTTAGCCTGTTGCCTATTTGGCCCATCTAAAAGGACGTTCTGTAAAATATATCATTTCTATATGACCCAGCTACCTTTGCCTTTATCTGAATGCATTGTTTGTCATTTACGAAGAACAAGGTTACAGCATATACTCTCTGGCTCTCTGGTATATTCCAGCTCTGGTTTTTCTCGTCTAGTTTAGTTTCTTCTCTTCTCTCTCTGTGTGTCTTTCTCTGTAAGAACCATGTCCACTGAACACGAACGTGCATCTCTACTCCAGTGTTAATCACCAAATTGTAACATTCGTATTCAAACCTATAGAGGTAGGATTCTCAACTGAAATGAATAAAAATTCAGACAAGAACTATTTGACCAGTCATTTCAAAATTCTTTTTTCTACAATTACACATTCTCATCAATACGTCAGCAAAATAAGCGATAGTAAGTATATATATACCTCATAGAAAAACTCATTATCCAATAAACAGGAAAGAGATCAAAAGAGAAAAAATTTACTGGATTGTTAGGAATTGGGTGTTTACATCAATTGGATATAGAATTTTATATCAAAATAACATATTGTTGTGCTCATCCATGCAGCAGTCATATTTGTAATATGTGTAGCAGAGTTACCTGCAAAATTAGGCACAGGTCGCCTTAGAGGAGATAACTTCTCTCTTTACCAAATGGAGAGTCTAGAGAACGTAATGTAAGGAGAACCTAAAAGGGAATAGAACAAAGGAGTAAAAGATGTTTCAAAACAAAATGTTTAAAGTGTAATTTATATTTCACCACAGTTTATTTTAAAAATGTATCACTTGTGAAAAATATGGGAAAGAAAACATCAAATTCCACCCAGTAGAAAATCAAAATCATTTTGGTCATCGGCTTTTTGGCTCAACAGGACTAAAATGCCAGAATAAGAAAACTAAAGTCAAGTTTGTTTTAATGAATACTGACAAACCATCAGAGGATAGAAAAAGCCAGTCACTGTTTGTGATTGGTTGAAGAAAAACAAAAAGGAAAATCAGCCACTTTGTGACTGGCTGTTTAAAACAATAGAAGACAAATTGGAGAATACAAATTGCCTCCATTTCTCAGTTTAGCAGTTAATGTTGTACTCTAGCTGAATAACAATCAACAACTTTGCGTACACCCTTCCATTGTCTTCTTTAGCTGAATTTGACTGATACAAGGTTTCCCTCTACAAAAACCAGGTACTTTTTATTTCATCCTACCGACCAGTCTTAAAGACGTCCGGCAAACGTTCCTATCACCATACCGGCACATAAAGACATTCCGTGAAGTGAAAATTACTTTGAGTGGAGAAGCACGATAGGGTTGAGAAACTGCCCTGGTAATTTGATTTTCGAATTTATTGGAAACCAGCCCTGTCAATGATAGTTTGTGCTATATAGGGAATATTTGGGACTTTTCTTTAGCAGGAATTTGAAATCTCGATAATCTATGTCGAACAACGTGGCTAATGTATTGTTAGGATAACCGTTATTCAACATACTGATTAATGTTTTCTATTTCTCCTGACATTTTTCAGAAGCACACCAAATATGGAGGGCTTCTTCGATCCTCTCTTTTTTTGTAAGTGTTGGTAAAAGCCAACTTGACTTGACTTTCCTTGTGCTGGAGACTTGGTCCAATCGAGTGCTAGAAAAATGGCTTTCTAATACGATAAAAGTAATTTTAATTAGCATATTTACGTTTGTACCACTAATTCTTTGCTCGGTGATATATTAAGCCATTTTTCTTTCTCACCGGACTCCAGAGTAGGCGGTTGCCTGTCAGCGAGGAAGCGTCAGGGATGACCATCTGCCACGGTCGAGGTAGAGCTCAGTCGCGTTGACCTCTTGCCAGGTAGTGCCCTTCTCTGCAAGGTATTCAGACAGGTAATGGTGCCAGAGTTTTCGTGGCCGGCCACTTGGTCTAGTGCCTTCAACTGCGTAATTGAAGGCTAGAGACAAGTGGTGGTCTGAGGGTCTCCTCTTGATATGTCCGTACCATTGTATTTGAGTGTTCTTGATTTTCACGTCAATAGGCAATATGCTGATGTTCTTGCATAGATCGACATTTCTTTTTCTGTTCCATTTGGTCACTCCGCTGATCATCCTGACAACCTTCATATCCGCTGCTACAATTCTTCTCATGTTGTTCTTGTTGATTGTCCATGTTTCACAACCATATAGCAGGATAGGCCTGAGGATTCCTGAGTGAATGATCTGTTTTGCTTTTGTAGGAACTTCTTTGTCTTTGAGGAGGCGGTACAGCAGACCAACATTCTGCGAAAACTTCTTTATCCTTTCGTTGATCTCCACATCTATAAGTCCCGTCTCTGAAATTGTGCTGCCTAGGTACTTGAAGGTAGATGATTGCTTGATGGTGACATCGTTCAATGAAATGTTTGTTGTTATCTTCCGCTTGCTGAGAACCACAATCTCTGTCTTTGACAAATTGAGTTTTAAACCATGTCGCTGGAAGCTATCAGCCCACAGTTCCAGGTGTTCTCTCAAATCCCTTTCACTTCTGTCCAGTTGCGCAATATCATCCGCATATGCCAGGACACTAGTCGTCGATTGGCCGTCAGCGACCTCTTTAACAACTAGGTCTAGGTACATTATGAAAAGCAAAGGTGATAAGATGCTTCCTTGGCGGACTCCAGAATTTGTCTCAAACCAGATGTTGTCTCCTACTCCTGTTGACACTGAGCTGATACTGGTGCTGTAAGTGCTGATGATTGCTCTCCTCAGGTGGTAGGGGATGTGGTAATCTTCCAACATTTTCCACAGACTCGCTCTAGGTACACGGTCAAACGCTTTCTCCAGGTCTAGGAAGGCCATGAAGAGGGGTTGGTCATATTCCCAGTGCTTATCCATTATCCTTTTCAGTGTGAAGATCATGTCCGTTGTACTTCTTCCAGGACGAAAACCATGTTGCCATGGCCCCAGTTTATCCTCAGCAATCGCTCGTAGCCGCTTTTCTAGAATGGTTTCATATAACTTTGCAATGTGGTTTAGCAAGGAAATACCTCGGTAGTTTTGACACGCTTGGTGATCGCCCTTGTTCTTATAGATTGGGCAAATAATTGCTTTACCCCACTCCGCTGGTGTCCTTCCCTCCTTGTAGGCCTTGTCAAATAGCTCTGTTACCCTAGTAGCTAAGATAGGCTCTGACAGCTTGTATATCTCATTTGGTATCATGTCAGTTCCAGGTGCTTTGCCAGGCTTTGAGTGTTTGATTGCATATTGCACTTCTTCAATGGTGATGCTCGCTTGAGAAATGTCGACCAACTCTCTTTCGTCTGGCTCTGGTAGGTGGTACTCCCCCGCTTCATCAGGGCTGTTGAGCAGACCTGAGAAATATTCCTTCCATGTCTCATTTATCTCTTCTGGGTTCGTGAGGATCTCGCCATTGGTTAAGTCCTTGATGTTGTAGGCCTTTTCAGATGTTCCTTTCCTGTAGTTTTTAGCCATATGGAAGATTAACTTTTTGTTCTTGAGAAGGTCTTCTTCCAAATCAATGCAAATCTGCGTCCATTTCCTTTCTTTTGCCTCCTTCTTGGCTGCTTTCGCCCGATTTCTTTTCGCTTTATACTCCCTTCTGGTCTCTGGTGTTCTCTTCTTCATCCATACTCTAAAAGCAGTGGTCTTGTCTCGCACAGCCTTCTTCACATTTTCATCCCACCATGGTGTTTTCTTCTTTTTGCTTGTGCTACAATGTTTGAAGCCAAAGGAATCCTTTACAGCATCATGTATGTCATTCCTCAAAGCTTCCCACATTTCATTCAGGTCTTCTTCCTGTTCAGATCTCTCTTCTTCCACTCTGTTTAGAGATCCACAAAACTTCAACAAAGTCTCATCATTTACATTTTCAATGTTGATCTTCTTAACCTTTTTACTGGGCCTTGTTTTCTGCACAAGAAACTTAGTTTTCATCATCACTAATCGGTGGTCGGAGTCTAACGCTACAGAGGGAATTGCCTTGACATCCTTAACAATTCGGAGACTCGAGCCAAGAAAAAGATCAATCATTGTTTTCCTGTTGTAATCCCCTAGTTCATTATCCCATCCATACCACGTGTACTTATGGCTTTCCTGGTGTTTGAAGAAGGTGTTGAGCACTTTCATGTTGTTCCGGGAACAGAGATCCAAAATACTGTCTCCCTGTTCATTTCGATCACCAATACTAAAGTGGCCGATGGTCTGCTCATATCCCTCCCTGTCGCGGCCAATGTGGCCATTGAAGTCACCCATCAGAAACACTTCCTCGTCGCTCCCGCTTCTATTGATCACAGATTGTAGTGTCTCAAAAAATTAATCCCTTTCTGGCTTTGGTCTCCCTTGCTGCGGTGCATAGACTTGTATTTTGCATAGTTTATGTGTCTTCATCTTCATACTAACTTTAACAACCCTGTTGCTTACGCTTTTATAGGAACTCACAAAAGGTCCAACTTTGTCGCTCACTATCACTGCCACACCATGTTTTCCGCTGGCCTCGCTACTGCTGAAGCAGATGTAGTTGTTATGTAACACTGTCCTTGCGGAGATCTTATCCCTTGTTTCTGAAAGTCCCATTGGATCTATTTTTCTGTCTTGCATCATCTCCACAAATTCTTCGGTTTTGTCTTTTATAGTACCAATGTTTAGAATGCCGAATCGTAATCCGTTTTGATGTTCAAGGGTCTTAGTCCGTTTGGTCCATCCGGTTTTCTTCCTTTGAGTATTTCTAGCGGTTTGTTGCAAGCAACCAGTGGCTTGCTGGGCCTATCCTGGCGCTACCAGAGCCTGTTGTTAGCCAGCATAGCTGTTGCCCGGTCCCTACGGCAGGGACGTCACAGGTTGGATTTCATTTGGGACCATTAAGCCTTTATTATATATAAAATAAATATAATAATATGTAATCAATTTTAGTATTACAACGAATATTATTACCAATTTATAAAAAATTTCAGTGCTAGTTAAATTTCATAATCAAATAAAATAACAGGCTTCTCTTGTTTCAACATATGTATCTCCGTTTGAAAAACTATAATATTTTGTTATTTTTCTTTCCACAATAAATTTTTTAGTCAATTATGATTATGTGTAAGTTTCCATTAGGCCTTTCTATTATATTTCTCTCAAAAGTAAGTAAATTTGGGTAAAATACTTAGCTTCCGCCAAAAGAATTTTTCGCACTTAAATTTTTCGTTAGCTTTCTGCAACTTTCTTGCTTTGACGAGACTCTGCAACTAATTTTCACGGTCTTGTTATCTATGTTCCGAAGGATCTTGTAAATGTTATGACAAAGGGACTTACATTTAAAAGTGTCTTCTAAATATTTCCTGTTTTTCTTGTATCGATCCCCTTTTTCTGATTCTTGTCCAGATAATAAGATCGTATCAAATTTCATCAATAAGACTCTAGATGAGCCTCATACTGCTAACATATTTGTCTTTGGTGACTTTAATGCCCATCATATGAGCTATTTAACTCACTCTTTGAGTGCAACTCTCAGTACTGAAATATGACTTAACGTTTCAATAAATTCATTATCCCATCACGTATGGGCGTTACACCCACCCACACAGACACAAAGTAAATTCAACAACTTTTAGTTAAATTCCAACATATCCTTTCAAAGGTTGTCCAAAAACGCATTTTGTATTGACTGGATAATAAAGCTGAGTAAAATGAAAAAAGTAACTATGAATATTGTATTTTATTTGAGATTCCATTTTAGCTTCTTTTTTTATTCCTGATAATCATAAAATCAAGATATGTTAACTACACGCTTTTTTTTATAAGAATAGCTTCTATGGGAATATCAGGGTGGAAATTGCCTAATTTGTAAGAATATCTTAAGAATATTTCCAGAGTGAGTTTCATAAGAATAAAATTTTAGTAAAACAGAAATATTATGGCAATTAAAATAAGACAAGTCTGAAATCTTTCTGAACATACTTCAAGATATATATTGGGTGTTACTATACATTTTTAAAAAATTTTAACATATAGTAAAATAAGAATTTTAAAAAAAAATTATATTCCTCTATGTTTGACTTTGTGAAGCCAAAATGTCCGAGATTTTTGTTTGTTTCTTCACTGGGGTAGCCATCACACTGATACTTGAACACTTCTCTTACACAACTCCACGAGAAAAGAATTTTCTTATAACAAACCATACACTTTCATCAACGTCATCGAGTAGAATATCACGTCAGAATATTGACGTTCGAATTGTTACGTTGTGATTATTCAATGAACTTTCAAGCTGTTTAGAAAAACTAAAAACTAAAATATAAGAATATATTAAGAATATTTCACCCTTATATTTTGTCAAATCATTAGAATACTTCACCCTCAATGAAATTTTACTATTCTTATAAGAAGAAAAGCCTGTAAGATTGCAACCTCACAGCCAAATGATAAAACTCAACCCAGGGGTCCTAAAATACCAAGTTTGTATCTAGCTGGGTCACATGTGTCTCATGGGAGGCAGGAACCTTTATCCTTGATTGGAAACCCTCCTAGAGAAAGTATATCGATAAGAAAACCGGGGGTAGTGTAACTTCATCTCCACTCCTGTTTTATGAGGGTAAAGAGTGGTCAACACCATCTGCTAAACCTCCGTTTAATACCATTCCCCTCACCACAGGGCCCAGTTATTCAAAATTCTGATGGAATGTATTCAGTTGATATTATCTGACATCACTTTCCATTTCCAATTTTTCTTATGACAATTTTAATCAAAATGACGGCTACTGGTACCCAGTAGACGTTTAATAGTGAGGGGCAAGGGCGGCTAAAAATTTCCAGACCCAAAATGAACTCTATATCTCAGAGTTGAGAGTGAAGAGGTGGTAGTAGAGGCTCTGCACAGACCAGGAAAACCTGTTTTCTTCAAAAATACTCTTTACCCAGCGTTCAGTAATGTTTGATGTATTTTATCAGCTCTTTCTTCGTTAAACCTTTCATTCATCCTGACCCTCGTCATATTCTTTCGCTTTGTAATATAATTCTCAATAACAGTGTTAGTAATAGTGATCTTTAAGTTGACGGCTATTTGACCTTGCTTTGACGAGACTCTGCAACTAATTTTCACGGTCTTGTTTTCTATGTTCCGAAGGATCTTGTAGATGTTATGACAAAGGGACTTAAATTTAAAAGTATCTCATCTAAATATTACCTAAATGACTAAATATTTCCTGTTTTTCTTGTATCGATCCCTTTCTTCTAATTCTTGTCCAGATAATAAGATCGTATCAAATTTCATCAATAATACTCTAGACAAGCCTCATACTGCTAACATATTTGTCTTTGGTGACTTTGATGCCCATCACATGACCTATTTGACTCAGTCTAATGGGACCGACAGAGCTAAGGACGTTAACGTACAACCTGGCTCATGTTTATTATATTGTGGAACATTTTTATTTTTCTTACAAGATTTTTTTATATAAAGTCAGAGAAATTTTCCTTTAAGCTTCTTTTTCACACTTGTTCCCAAGCATTTAAAATTTAATCTTTGGATCTTCTCGTCATGCTATCTTCACTGTAGAGGTTAAGGCAACTGTTTCAAGTTTTGTTGAAAAGCCACATCATAGTTAGACTTACAAACTTTTTCGGATTGACTGAGCTCGATTTTGAATTTGTTGTCGATATTCCTTGGGATTCAGTCTTCAGCAAATTGGCTTCTGATGCTGGCACTGAATTCACCGAATGGGTTTTTATTTAAAACACTTTCATCTAGTTCCTGTTATAAAGTAAACTCTAATTCTTCTCGAAGACTCAATAAAAATGCTTTTCTGTCATTACCTGTTGCTCTTATTTCAACACAAAAGCATCATGATCTTTTCAATTCCTATTGATGTTTTTACACCCTTAACTAAAATTTCATTATCTTGTTGTACTTTTAGGTTACTCTTGTACAAACCCGTTTAATCTTCAGCTAACGTTGTCTGTTAATCTTTTATAGCCTGAAAATTTTTAATTACAGAACGTCTTTTTGTAATACATTTTCCATACCAATTAAATGTCATTGTAACACCGAGTATACCTTTCTGGCATGATCTTGTAATTGGAAAAGACATCTCTAAGTCTTTTCCTGATCAAAAGTCCACATCATCATTGCGCGCTCTTAACTCGATATTTGTCCCCGGAGACATTTACAGTTTACAACAAAATCTTCGCGTTGTAGACACATTCCTTTGCTCTTTCTATACCTCACCTTCTTCTTTCTACTGTTATTCGTGTATAAGACTCAGTCTTGTATGCCTAAAACTTTAGCATCCTGGACGTCATCAACAATATTTAGAAGCTCCATGTGACTGGTGACGAAGCCAGCCATTATTTCAGCATTGCACTTGAGGTTTTTTTGGCTAGTCCCAATCTCAACTTAATTTTCTCTTAATTTTTTATTATAGTAAAATCAATCCATGAGAACAATACACCTTAGCCACCATGTGCTCTTTATAAATGGATGAATCTGAAACACACATATCTACAAGATTCAATTTAATTGCCGAAGGGTTTTTCTTCTTTGATCTGGCTTTTTTTATTCAACTAAATTGTATTGTAATGTTTCACACATTAAGGGTTTCTATGAACCTTTGGAATCAATTTACTGACATCCATTTTTCAGTACATGGTTTGTTATGATTTTATCAAGTATACGGAACATGATTTTAAGGGGAAAATCAAAAGAGAGATTGGAACATAAGACATTATGAATGGTGGTTTTTTTTCATTAGGTAAAGTCTCTTTGATATACCGCATCGTTTTACAACATTCTTACCTCGACATCTTTCTCTTACCATCACTTACAGCTGACATCTGCTCTATTAATTATCCTTTGCGTAATTTATTTATTACCTAAATTTTCTGTAAAAACTTCTTTTTGCATATTTTTTGGTGTATGTCCTCTTGCGGCAATGTCTTCTTTCTTCATGTTTTCAAAGAACCCCTTGTATAAGGTTTCTTTTGCAGGTTACTCTTCACTTACCTTCACCGTCCAAACTGAAAAAGAAGTCCCCGCTTTTGTTTGTATTATGGACGATCATGCTAACCGTCTTGCAGTCCGACGACCCGAGTTAAACAGGTTATTTCTTATTTCTTGGCTTTCCTTAATGAAATTCGCAACCCTTGTTAGTATCAAAGTTGTTTCTGCAGGAACAACTATCTGAATTCTTTAAGTTGCTGGTAATTTCGTCTTAATCAGTGTTTACTTAACATTCGAATTTAGATGAAAAAACTTAATTAACATAATTTAATATCTGCTGAAAATGTTTTGAGGAACAAAAGGCCCATGCAAGGATGAAAAAAGCAATTGATAAAAACATGTCTTTATGTTATAATCACTTTGACATATACTCTAGTCTATTATACTATTAACTTTTAGTAACAATTAATACTATAAACATCAAAGAACAACAATTATATTATTATTATTATTATTATTATTATTATTATTATTATGGGGGTAAAGTCTTTGCGTCCAAGTTCCTGCCCCTGGATAACCTCTCTTTGTTGAGAGGTGAACCGAATATAGACAGTCCGGAAGTATTTCTGAGTTGTTGTTTGCGAATTCTCGTGTTTCAATGAGTTTTCTGAAAAAAAAACCGACTGAAGGAAACCTGGAAGTCGGAGGGTCTCTGACGACCCGCAGGAAAGAGTTCTTATTAGAACTGGGGAAGTTTCTAGGCCGGAGGCAAGTGAAAATGTTGAAAGTTCCAAGGATGGCAGTCGCACGGAGGAACCAATGGGTAGGAAGGGGTGGAAAGGAGAGAAAAGAGGCAAGATGGGACGGACTGGTTTGTTCAAAAGCAAATGGAGCCATTTTGAAAGGAAAGTACTTTGGGAATGTTTCGTGAGGAGTGGTGGTCGAAGGGCAGATGGCTACATTGGGAAAGTTAAGGAGATGTGGGATGGGAGAGATGTCAGTGTGAGGAGTGTTGCTAGTCTTCTTTCGCAGCTAAAGCAAATTGAAGCCAATGGGTTGTTGTCAGTCGTAGAACGCGGCGAGATTGAAAGAATGGTCAGAGAGGAAGCTTTAGTTGAGGAAGAGTCCAGCGAAGGAGAAGTTGACTTTTGTATCAGGCCGGAGAGTGGTTTAGGTGAAATGGAGATAGAGAATGTCGTGGTAGCTAATGATGCTGAGGAAAGGGATTTAAGAGTAGTTATAGAGAGAGTAGATGTATGGAGAAGGGGTGACGATATGAGAGCGTTGAGTAACGATGAAAGTGGAGCCCTGGCATTGCTAAGAGAGGTGTACCATAGCGAGGATGTTGTTGAAGTACCAAGTTTGAAGGCTCAGGATGGTAGAAAAATAGGGGAGGAGGTGAAGCTTGTTGATGGATTGATGCACAATCTGGTAAGAGACAGTATGACTGTGACTGAGATTAATCGGTTACTGTATGCTGGATCATATGTGGTTGCATCCCGGTTAGGTGTGATGGGAAAAAACAAAACAGTTAGAAAGAAGAAGCCATGGTGGCAGAGGAGGTTGGAAAAGAGCATTGGCGAGTGGAGGAAAGATCTTGGACGAATTGAGGAGATAAAGCAAGGGAATAAGGTTCGTCAGGTTGTTCGTGATAGATTGAATAGGAAATATGAGCTTGTAGTGAAGGGAACGATGACAGTCAGCACAATGTTGAAGAACAAAATTTCTTCCGCTAGTGCTAAGATTAGACAGTTTGTTGGGAAAAGCCTTGCCAGGAGACAGAACAACCTTTTCAAGAACAATCAATGTCAACTCTACAAGGAGCTTAATGGCAATGGACATAAGATGGAATCCTCTGCTCCTAATGCAGATGAGGCAAGAGAGTTCTGGAGTATTATCTGGTCCGAGGAAAAGGAACACGACAAGGAAGCAAGTTGGTTGGGTGATGTAAGGGAAAAGTTTGCAGACGTAGAGAAACAAGAGGACATTATGGTGGCTCTGCAAGATGTTAAGGCAGGGATAAGAAAGATGGCAAACTGGAAAGCCCCTGGACCTGACTGGGTCAGAGGTTACTGGTTCAAAAAGTTCACCTCGCTACACTTGTCAATTGCAACAACTCTGCAGGAGTGTTTGACGTCAGGCGTGGTACCCGACTGGATGGTCAAGGGGAGGACAGTTTTAATTCAGAAAGATTCTGGAAAGGGGACAGCAGCTAGTAACTATAGGCCGATAGCTTGTCTACCATTGATGTGGAAGCTGCTCTCTGGAATCTTTGCTGAAAAGATCTACGGTCATCTTGTAAATAATAATCTTCTTCCTGAGGAACAGAAGGGATGCAGGAAGAAGTCACGTGGCACGAAAGATCAATTGATGATCGATAAGGCAATTTTGCACGAGGTCAGGGCTATGAAGAGAAACCTTAGCATGTGCTGGATTGATTACAAGAAGGCATATGATATGGTCCCTCACAGTTGGATTTTGGAGATGCTGGACATGGTTGGAGTTGCAGAGAATGTGCGGAGTTTGCTGAAAGGAAGTATGGCTGAATGGAAGACAGTACTGACGGCTAATAATGAGGTGCTTGGTGAAGTTAACATCAATCGGGGAATATTCCAAGGTGACTCCCTTTCCCCTTTGATCTTTGTTATTGCAATGATCCCGCTGAGTATTTTACTCAACAGAGAGAAGCTTGGATATTTCTTCGGTCACGGTAGGGTGTTGGTCAATCATTTATTGTTTATGGACGACTTGAAGCTATTTGGACGGAGTAAACGTGAGTTGGAGGCATTGGTCGAGGTGGTGAGGGTTTACTCTAGGGACATTGGGATGGAGTTTGGGTTAGATAAGTGTGCTGTTTTGGAAATTAGACGAGGTGAAAGGGCTGAATGTGAGGGAATCGAGCTACCGAGTGGGGAGTTGATGAAGGAGGTTGATGAAGATGGGTACAAGTACCTGGGAGTGCTAGAAGGGGCGAAAGTAATGCAGAAGAAGATGAAGGAGAAAATTGGGAATGAGTACCTACGACGTGTGAAATTGCTGGCAAAGTCGAGGTTGTATGCTGGGAACTTGGTTCGCGGCATCAATGCGTGGGCAGTTAGTGTTGTCCGATACAGCTCTGGAATACTGGATTGGTCTGATGCTGAGCTACGTAAACTTGATACCAAGACAAGGAAGATTTTAACGATGAATGGTGCTTTCCATAGGAATAGTAGTGTAGATCGTCTGTACATCGGAAGAAAGGATGGGGGTCGTGGCCTGATCAGCGTTGAAGATTGTGTGAGGCAGGAAGAGTTAGGGTTAGAAGAGTATGTACATGCTACTGAGGAGACGATTTTGGAACAGGTGGCTGGAATGATTATGCATGGAAGGGAGACAAAGAAGCATTACAAGACGAGAGTGGTTGAGGAGAGAAAGGAGAGATTGATGGAGAAGGCTCTGCATGGTAGGTTCTTTCGGGAGATGGATGAAAATGCAACAGAGAGATCAGTACAGTGGGTTAAAGGTGGTTTCCTTGCAAAAAGCACAGAGGCATTTGTGTTTGCTGCTCAAGAGCAAGCATTGAGGACAAGGTTGGCGCAGTCGAAGTGGGATGGTGGTGTTAGTCCTATGTGTCGCATCTGCGGAATTGAATCTGAGTCAGTTTGGCATGTTGCGTGTGGGTGTAAGGTACTGGCTCAGAAGGAGTACAAGAGGCGACATGATAGGATGGGATTGAGAATATATTGGGAGCTGTGCAAGAAGTATGGGTTGAAATGTGCGGGGAAATGGTTTGAAGAGGTGCCTGACAAAGTTAGAAAGAGTGAAGATGGTAGGTTTGAAGTTTGGTGGGATAGATCAGTGGAGACAATGCAACAGGTGGAATCTAATCGTCCGGATGTTGTTGTTGTTGACCGCACTAAGAAGAGATGGCTGGTTGTAGATTTTGCTGTGCCTTCCGATCGAAATGTGACAGCTAAAGAAGAAGAAAAGGTCACTAAGTATTCTCCCTTGGCCCAACAAATCCGAAAGTTACATAGTGTATGTACCAGCGTTGTCCCAATCGTCGTGGGAAGCTTAGGAGTGGTGACGAAGCACTTGGAGCGCAGTTTGAAAGAGGTGGGCATCCCTGATGTCTTGGGTGGACTCCAAACATCTACCATCATTGAAACTACCAACATATTGAGGAAGGTGCTTAACCTCTAAAGCTACTGGTCGGTAACTGGGGTTAAGTCTTCTCGTCCGGCAGGTGAATACCATCTCCCTGTGCGGGCTGTCATGCTGGTTATGAACTTTGTTTATTATTATTATTATTATGTTTATTATTGTTATGTTTATTATTATTTGTTCAGAATATATTTCTGGTTTTAATTGGGATGCAAGTGGGCTCAAAGATATTTTTTCATCTTGGATTGTTAGCTGATGATAGGAAACAACTCAATATATATTCTGTAAAAGAGAAATTTAATTGCCTCTAAACTGATACCTTCTTCTTTGTATACAGTCGATTTAATACTTTGCTAAGCTTTAAATTCCAGTTTCTATTTTCTACATATTTTCAAACTACATTTTTTACTCTGTTATTATTTTACTTTGTTTTTGTTTCTCCTATGTAAGTAATATATTAGTAATATATATGGAATGTATAAATAATATATACATAACATGTAATTAATTTATTAGTTTTGTTATAAGTATATGAAGTTAATTTTCTTTTTTGGTTTCCTTGACTTATCACATTATTATAAACTTTGAAGGTATTATATTCACTTATTTTCTATTCAGTTAATTTTTAGAAAAGCTTACTCTGTCTTTTCTTTTTACGCTTCGTTATTTAGTTAAGTATGTATTAAAGAAATGGTTAGATCACGTAACATATTATTATTATTATTATTATTATTATTATTATTATTATTATTATTACTATTATAATTATTATTATTGTTGTTGTTGTTGTTCAACTGGCAATGGAAATAGAGGAAACAAGATAAGATCATCTAAAATATTCTTGATGACCCAGTGAAACCTACAGATGTAAAAGTTCTTTAAAGCCTTGAGACCTAAGAGTTTCTCCAAACTACGTTTTGAAGGATAGCTTCTTCCGTCTTGAAGCTACCAAAATGCTAGGCTTGTGATAAAGGAAGTATATCTTGAAAGATAGCTCAGATAAAGCTCACTTTTTATGACATGATAAAGCTTCTATATCTATAGAAAGCAATAACAAGAAAAATACTTCTTATATTTATTTTTTTTAGGTATACGTTCGTATTAATTAACGTTTATAACTCATTTTTATGCGGAATCCATTTATCTGTAATGCGACCATCGCGGTAAAATTTTGACTAATACAGGGACGTATGCACTAGTTTGCAAATATAAAAGGATAAATTCTTGTTAGTTAATACTAGTTAACGTAGGACGTCTGTTTCTTTCTCCGTCCTTCACTTGTATCTAAGAAACAACCGATATAATTCTGTTTATAATGTATAGCAACAGTGAGATAAATATATTTTTCAAAAAAAGCAAACTTAAATGATTAAATAATTAATATAGCTACCCTGAGCTTTAAAACACAACAATTAGCAACCAAGACATTAGTCCAAATTAATGTGTAAGAGGTTTGTACAAGTAAGATAATTCACTACTAGCAACCTAAAACCTAACCTCAATGACTATTTTTCAGTGAAGGTTACACCGTAAATTGAAAGTCACGAATCACGACATATGAAGACAAAAGTACCCTGACATGTAAATATGGTTTTATCGGGTTTCTCGTAACAGTTTTCTATTTAACCATGCTGATAGCAAGTAACCAAATCGGTGAATTCAAATTTGCGTGACCTTAACTTTGAACATACATAATAGCCTTACAAGTATGAAATCTATCAACCGAAAGCTTAATAACAGATCACGAGCATAGAAATTCATCTCTATCAAATATACCTGAAGAAGACTTAACACCAGTAGTATTCAGAGCAGTCAGTATTTTTTCCCAAGCGGATCGGTTGTCCAGGGGGTATACAAAAGCTACCACTCTTGTCAGAAATAAATATATACACAATACAGCTTGCTTTATTTCAGTATTAAATCAAACTTTCGTATATTTCTTGTCACTTTGTTATTGACAGAAAGCAATTTGTTATCTTGTTTTTTTTTATTTTTGTGAGATATTTCAGGTGGGAGAGGAAGCAATAAATTAGTCTTCTATGCTTGGTATTCAGAGGATTTTTTTATGCCTATTAACTTTTGGATTAATCCTTTTGTTACTGCTTGCCGAAAATCATTCCGCTTATATTTAAGTGAAAAAGTTGCTCGTTTTTTAAGATAGAGAGCATGAAGAATAGCTTTTTTAGAGGTCGCTCTGGGCCAATTTCTTCATAAATGAATAGCATCTACAGATATTTGGACAAGCAACTTGGCCTCTGGGTGGAATTTGTTACTCTGTTTTTCTACCAAAAATAAGCTGTAAAAAATATCTCAGACATTATGGTAAATTCCAAATCACAAACGAAAGATGTAGTAAACTAAGATTGTCAAGTTAAGGCTACCTTATAAACACTTCTATTCAATGATATTAAAAATATTGCCCATTGTGAGTTAAATTTATTTCCAGTGAGTTCGGAGTGTTTAAAAATCCACCAATCCACCTTCCTTCTTTGAAACTTCAGAACATTAGATGTTTCCTATAGTTTTTAAGTATTACTTTTTCCTTTTCCTATAGATACTACTACACTTGCTGGAAACCTACATTTATATGAAAACTAAAGGCCGAATATGCTCCTCTGGTTCGTCACTCTTAGAGATATTGCGATTATGTAACGAAGCTTCTGGTTACCATTTCTCATCATCAGTGACCTCTTTTAGACTAGATGTTGAACCCCAACCAGTAAAAACAACACAGAAGAAATTCTATGTTAAATATAAAGTTTGTAATAGCTATGCTTTGGTACATACGAAAATCACCGCAGCGTTCAGAAGCGTTTGACGGTTTTTAAAGACCGGCGACTTGTTACCGTCCTGAAAAATTTATCTTGACAAAACGAGTGGTCGCACAATGGATGGAGAAACTAGTGTTTCAGTACATTTGTAAAAATTACAAAAATTACATTTGTACATTTGTTAAAATATATTTTCGTATGTCCCTCAATCAAGTTACTGGAGGTAGACGATCGAAGTTCTAAACTTTGGCAGTTTCTCATCTAACAGCTGGTAGAAGAATACTCCAATTCTAAAATGCATTTATCACTTTGTCTAGCACTTAGGTGTTTCACAACCCATGTAAACAATCAGAAACTCTTCTGCGTTCCTCAATGAAAGCAGGATTCGACTGTGATTGTTTGGTTAGAATTATTTTACTATTCCTGGTACCGTATTAATTTGGTCCGACTTTGCTGAATGGAAACCCTGAAGGATTTAGACCATAGGTAAATACACCACTTTGCAGATATGGGGTTATATTCCTTTACCTGGGTTGTCTCAATATGGGAATGTAGGTTAACTTTGAGAGTTGCTATAGAAAGCTAGGTTACTTTGTAAAATAATGAACCTTTTCCCCTAGCCCTTATACACGTGTATGGATGTATAGACGCGAGTATGGAGGTGACCTTCAGTCCTTCTCTGCTGTGCTCTCAACCTGCATACGGTAAGTAAACTTTTATTTAAGGAACACTATTCCCTCAAACAACTATTACTATCATTTAATATCAGTCGAATTTTCCTATTGGTCTCCAGTCTCTAATGACAGCATGCCACCTGAAAAAGGTTAAGGTCACGAAAAAGGCAGAAAAATGCATTTAAAAATACCATTCAGAAACCAAACATACTCATACTCGTTTGCTTTGATAAAACTCTTGCCTGTATATACCTAAAAAAGCACACAGAAGTAAACAAAAATCTTGCGTTCATTGCCACGCTTCTTAGAACTGGCAGTTCAATATTCAAAGATATCTCTTTCTCAGAGTTAAGTACCACCAATTGCAAAAACTATTCTTTTCCTTAGCATTATATGTCTATATGGTATTAATTTTGGGTTTCATCTTTCTGAAACATGAGGTTTAGACGCTCCGTTTCCCAGTAGAAACCCCAAAAGACTTACAACTTTAG
Source organism: Morbakka virulenta (assembly GCA_003991215.1). NCBI lineage: Eukaryota > Metazoa > Cnidaria > Cubozoa > Carybdeida > Carukiidae > Morbakka > Morbakka virulenta. Next base: position 2,472,510 of record RDPX01000067.1, on the reverse strand, counting down.
AATTCATTTGGCAACAAAATACCTTCTCAATTTTGTCTTTATTTCTTGTTAAAGTTGAATAACTTTAAAATAGGTATGTGCACGTGTGTGTGTGTGTGTGTGTGTGTGTGTGTGTGTGCGCGCTCGCGGTCTAGTGAACAATCGTCTTGCTAAAAGTTTGGAAAGTAGCAGCCTAAATGACGTCATTTAATTCTGCCACATGGATTGAAATCACCATGGTTATATTTTTGAAACGCATTTTCATCCGCCTTTGGCCTTCGGCTGGTGCTTTTTAAAGACTATATTAGAATAGTTGGTATTTTCTTGGCCG